>JXCR01035573.1:53354-71215 GCA_002079205.1 Phalaenopsis hybrid cultivar
ACTATACTACCTTTCTTTTTTTACATAAAACAAATCGCATGAGAGAATATGATCTAAACCAAAAAGAGACCGCACCAAAAAAAAGGGGGAATATTAACATACATAACACTCAATTCCTATGTATTTACATATCTAACATTTAAGCTTCAATTTTTACATACCTACCACCTTACCTATGCATGAAGCATTTCACTTTATATAAGTCAAAATGGTGGTACTTTTGATGTGATTTGAAAGATTTGGGCAGTGCAAAGTTAAAAGTTGAAGTTTAGGTGATAGATATATAAATGCATAAAAATTGGGCGGCATGTATGTGAATGCCCACAAAAAATGAAAGTGATTAACTTAACCTCTTTTTCAAATCCATCTAACTCTGAAGTTTGCGTACTATTGAAGGGAGCCAATGACCATGACGCTTCGAATGAAAATTGGCCTCCAATCACTGACAGGAGTGCATCGGAAGTAGCCGGGACATCAACCTATAAAGGAGAAATGGAAAATATAAATAATTCTAATAACTGCAAGAAAAAAAACTATTTGTGCTAAATAATAATACTAATGATTTAAAAAAGCCAAAAAAGGCAGTTAAGAAAGTGTAATAGCATGGTCAAGCTAGAAGAGAGATAGATCAATACCCTTAAACTCCATATATTAAGAAAATAAATTAAAAAAAAAAGCATACACTATTTTGTATATATATATATATATATATATATATGATGCCTATCAACTCTTTCCTATTGGTATAGTTTCCCAATTAAAAATAATAGCGTATAATTTAAGTAAATTAACTAAATTAAATACACTAATCAAACAATTTGACAAATACATCCAACAACCAAGGGTACAATTGTAAACATCTACCGATTCTCATCGCCGCTCATTTTCTTCCCCTATCCTTCCTCTCTCCCCCAAACTCCCGCTCCAAGTCTCCTCTCTTCTCCACCCTATCATTCACCGACGTACACCGCCGGCGAAAATGATGCACATGACCTTCTATTGGGGCAAAACCGTCACGATTCTCATAGATTCGTGGTGCACCGATTCATGGCTCTCCTACCTTCTCTCCCTCGTCGCCCTTCTCCTCGCATCTGCCTTCTACCAGTACCTCGAAGATCGCCGCGTTCGCTTCAAACTCCTCTCAAAATCTAGTCCCTCATCCCTCGAGATTCCCTTCCTCTCCCGCGCTGTCGCAGGACGATCGACGGCGAGTGTTTCGGCTGCTGTTCTTNCAAGCTCCTCTCAAAATCTAGTCCCTCGTCCCTCGAGATTCCCTTCCTCTCCCGCGCTGTCGCAGGACGATCGACGGCGAGTGTTTCGGCTGCTGTTCTTTTCGGAGTAAACGCCGCGATAGGCTATCTCCTCATGCTTGCTGTTATGTCCTTCAACGGAGGTGTTTTTCTGGCAGTGGTAATCGGACTAGCGTTGGGTTATTATGCTTTCCGAAGCGGGGTGGAGGAGGATCTCATCGCCTTGGATAAATCGTGCCCCTGCTCCTGATCTAATCAAACTGGTATGTTGATGTAGATTCTGTGTTGGTGTGATTTAGTTTTGTTGAGGAATAAAAGGCTGCGTGATCTATGTGTTTGTGCGGTGCGAGTTTCTGTATTGTGGATTTGGGAGAAGAAATTAAAAGTGGAAGGCGATGGGAAGGAAAACGCAGGTGCTGTATTGGTTGTGCACAGATTTACAGAAATAATAAGTTGTTTACTTCATATTTACTATGATCTTGTTTGCCTCTGTTTTGACATGAGTGATTATTAGGTTTCCATGTTTTGGATTTCTTGTTGCAGTTTTTTCTAATTCCTCTTCTAAGATTTAAAATAATGAATTGGATGGAAGCCATTAAGGGGCTATGTGCATTTTAGGGTTTATTTGACTGACCTTGGATATACGGCATGTTAGAAAAAGGATGTGACAACGAATTGTTATTTTTGAGAAATTTCTGAAGATGCTTTTAAACGAAGAAATTAATATTGATTTCTTATTCCGCACGTCAATTGATTGCCATGTCCCCAACCATAGACAGCCAACCATTGGGAAAAAAATTGCGTACGTCAAGGGGTACACAGAGATGTGTGCATAATAGGATACACGGGCGTTATATGGGAGTTACATAGGGGTTACAAGTGTGTTATAAATTCCTTGTAACTTTCGTGTAACTCAGCTGTAACCCGCGCTTTTATTTTATCCATTGAGATTACAAGGTTACAGCGGGGTTACACGAGAGTTACACGGGAGGTACAAGGGGTTATAACCCCCTTGTAATCCCAGTATAAACCCCGTGTACCCTATTATGAACACATCTCTGCGTACCTCTTGACGTATGTAAATTTTTTCCCAACCAATGACTGTCACTTCGCCCACTAATAAGGTGTATGATGACGTGCTAGCCGGTGGTTGGTCGTCCGAAAGAAATATTTTTTGATCTATTTGGGGGTGATTCCTTGGGTTGCGAGAGGGACATGGTGGATGGATCAAGATCATTGGGCCTTATTATGTTTAAGTTAAATAGAATTTATCAAATTCAGTTAATTCGATCATCTATGAAATTGCGAGTTTCTTAAATTTATCTTACAATCTAGTTAATAAGATGGAATGCTGGAAGAAATGATGGAACACGAAAAAATTTAATTTACAGACTATTTGATTTAATTTTTATTTTCTTATGTTTAATTAATTCTATATTAAATTCATGACTCAAAATTTNATGTAGCATGCTTTCATGCTAAGAAAATTTAAATATTCGAAAATTACTACTAACTAATTAAGCCACCTTTTTCTAATGCAAATAATCAATAGTATTCTTTACGCCAAATTGGTAAGAAAATGAGTAAAACTTAAAAAATTTAAACAAGAATATGGAAACAAATAAAATCAATAAGCAATGAATTATTTTCACATAAATTGATGTATGATGTATCACTTTTTGACCAAAATCAAGAGTACTAAACTAATAATAACAAATTATGTAAGAGAAATTAATAATGAACGAAATTACCGAAGCACAGAAAAAAAAACCCCCATGGCCAAATGAGATATTTCCCCTTAACTAGGTTGTTACACTCATACAATGATTTAATGAATCAGGCATCTAATTTGCACTCATAAGAGTAAAAATTGGTGGGAAACTCTTGTTCAAATTGAAGGTTATGTATTACATACTTTAGACCATTATTTATAGAAACAGCATTCGTTCATAAATAAGGTTGGCATAGAATTAGTTTTAATCAAAATTTAACTTAATCATAATTTAATTATTTTAATTCCATAGACAATAAACTCAAACAAATTGAAATCTATAAAACTACATCAAATATGCAGACACACTTACCAACCCATGAGACAGATAAAAACAACGGCCACATAAATCACAAGTTTGACATAGAAAAAAATCCCACCAATAACTTGTGCCCATGAACTATTGCATTAGAGTCCTTATCCAAAAAATCAAAAACCCTACCCCTGCACCTCCACAAAGGCATGCCCAAATGTTTTTCTTTTCTTTTTTTTTTTGTTTTTCAATAAACCAATGCGAAGGAGTTTGGGGTGGTTGCAGCTTTTATGAAGATGGTTGTAAAGCTGTGGTGGAAATACCAACTTCTTAGAAAGTTGAGGTTGAACTTACATTTTTTTAAAAACAAAAGAAAATCAGACAGTAGTTTTATTACAACCACCTCATATTAACAGATCAAGTTGAAAAAAATAGCTTGTCACCACATAAATTACTAAAAAATAGAAAGAAATTTATTCTCNTTGAAAAGCTATGGTGGAAATACCAACTTCTTAGAAAGTTGAGGTGGAATTTATATTAAAAAAAATAAAAAAAAATCAGACAGTAGCTTTATTACGACCACCGCACTTTAACAGATCAAGTTGAAAAAAATAGCTTGTCACCACATAAATTACTAAAAAATAGAAAGAAATTTATTCTCCAAACGAAACTGTGGTGATGTTCTGAAATACAAAGCAGGCCGAAAGCTGTCTTAAACAGACCCTAAGTACAGTCATGTGCCTCTAACAAAACCTACATATCCATATTTTTAAAATAATGTCAATCGCCACCTTAAATAGAATCCTTTTTGATTCTTTGAGATCAAAACATTTCTAGGTCATTGATCCATTACTACCGATCTGTATGTAAGACTCATGTATTTGATCTTCTTATAATTATCACTCTCATAAAAATCTTCTTTATTCTTAAATATTTACAATAACATACTTTCTCCAACCGAGTGAAAATTTGGACCCCCCCCCCCCCAACAACAGAGACATCTCNTGAAACTGTGGTGATGGTCTGAAATACAAAGCAGGCCGAAAGCTGTCTTAAACATACCCTAAGTCCAGTCATGTGCCTCTAACATAACCTACATATCCATATTTTTAAAATAATGTCAATCGCCACCTTAAATAGAATCCTTTTTGATTCTTTGAGATCAAAACATTTATAGGTCATTGATCCATTACTACCGATATGTATGTCAGACTCATGTCTTTGATCTTCTTATAATTATCACTCATAAAAATCTTCTTTATTCTTAAATAGTTACAATAAAATACTTTCTCCAACTGAGTGTACTGCATCGAGTGTATTGCATTCCAAATCCATGGGTTTTGAAAATTTGGACCCCCGCCCCCAACAGCAGCCTTTATTGCTTCTTCACACACCTCATTAATCCAACCAACGCCTTGGTTTCAAATCTTTACTGATGATCAAACTACTACAATCTCATCAACAAAACTTCAAATCTCATAAATATGACATTACCCAAATTTTACATCAATACACCTTGTTGGTTAATTTCACTCTAATATTTTAAATCAATCCAACATATGTCTCATTAGTTTGTTCATTTACTCTTTAAATTTTTTTTTTTTTTTGAGAAAACTCATTTAATGCTTCTCAAAAGAACATCTTCATTGTTTATTTCATGTCTTCATTTTTNAATTATTTTAAATCAATCCAACATATGTCTCATTAGTTTGTTCATTTACTCTTTATATATATATATTTTTTTTGAGAAAACTCATTTAATGCTTCTCAAAAGAACATCTTCATTGTTTATTTCATGTCTTCATTTTTTCATATCTTCACAGTTTATGATAGGATAAAAATAAAAAACAAATAGCATTCACACCTACAGTGACAATCTCCAAGTTGAGTTTGAGTAGCCAGTTTCCTTGTCTTCAGGGAAAATTAGAATGCAAATCACTTGAAAACTCATTTTGAAGGTTGTCAGAACATGCAAACATAGAGAGAGCGGATCAATTAAATGTTGTTATGACCTCAGTATCTTGGAAGGTGCCAGATTATCAATAATATAAACACTTTCCCATAAGAAGCTTACTGTTTTCAGCACAGCACATTGGAAATTGGTCCATGTGATAAAAGCTGGAAAAAATATTGAAATTGTTGATCACCTGGACTTTAAGAAAAGACGAACTTTTTCATAGAAAATAAAGTCTCCTAGAAATGACCTTAGGTCCACACTGGACCATCTTTCAGATTTTCTAAATTCTTACACGGCGAACATTTGCAAGGTTTAAAAAATACTCTCCTTCAAGGCTATTCATCCTCGGAATAAAAATATAATTTAAGAGGCTTTTAAATGCTTCTGAGGACTAGGTAACTTTCATCAATAGAAGGATAAAGAGGTAAATGATTGGTTGTAAATTAGCAATCTATTCGCCAAAAAGAAATCTATGTTCTTAGGCAGCATAACTCTGAAAATACTAATTTAAAAATATTCTCAAAACAAATTCAATATAATATAGTTCAGAGTAAATATTTTCAAAACTAACATGTAGCATGAAATTCCTTCAAAAGCACACAGCCCATCCTCTAAAATCTATTACAGCTACTTCTCACAAATGAATTGACATGATAAATTGTGATTTAAATCGTTTCACTTACAAAATACAAGTTCTTAAACTACATATCTTGGTGGAATTCGAGATGGGATCTTTTAAACTAAACTCAGGTAATAAGACACATGTAAATTCATCTATCTTCAACTAAGAAATAGATGCATGACCCTTGCTGATGAGATCAAAATGCTAACCCGAATCTTAAAAGCAACGAACAACAACATCCTCGAATATTGCTTCAGGATTTCCAAAGCTCTCACGAATTCAAATAAACAATCCACTAAGCAATTAAAAGGGCATAGGATTTAAGAAAATAGTTGTAGTGTCTAATATGTAATTTATGTCGGCAATAGTATCAATCATAAACAATTACTACTAGAAGATGAAGAGGTTTAAAAATATTAGATCTATTAAGCAAAAGAATAAGAATATAAATAAGAGTATAAAATATGGAGTGGCTAGATTATTAAAATGAAAAAATGCTATTATGCTATGCGATAAAAGAATAGAATATAGACCTTAAAAGAGATTTTATAAAACTATAATAGGGTCAACTATATTGTGTTAGGTTCTTACGAAGTTTCACAAAGAATTTTTGTGTGAAAATATGAGAAGCTTAATATGAATTTCCAGAAAATAAGGAAGATGGGTTGAAAAACAAGTATATCAAAGGTACGATGAGAATAATGTCTATTAGAAATAATGTTGAAAATAAGAAACTTAAGTGATTTGGGCATGCACAAAAAAGGATAGAAATGTGCATCAATTTGAAAGCCAGTTAAAAATATGTAAAAGGATTAAATAGAAAAGGGCTAGACCAAAAAGGATAAAAGTTTTGCAAAATTGGCTTAATATTAGCACTCAACATGGATGGATGAAAATTATAATTCAAATAGCTGAGCCCAAATAGTTTAACAAAAGGTCCACTAATGATGAACATAACAATACACAAGATAGAAAAATTGAACAAAAAGTCGTATCAAGAGTTTCAAAATGTTGCATAAATCATACCAACATCGATGCCATAGATTAATCACAAAAAAAGTTCTAATGGAACCTATAGACTCATCAAGAGGATGAGGCACCTGAAAATATCAAGATATTCAACCTTAAACCTTATCGGCTCATCATTTGATTGAAATTATGAACAGCCAATTTGAAACAAATTCAAGCCTTGAATGGATTTTTCCAAAGTTGTTCTCCAATTTTTAATTGTTTTATTTAAAAAAAAATCAGAAATCAAATCTTTTTAACATTATGTGAAACAAGGTTGATATTTGAAGTTAAATTTGATTAAAAAGAAATGATCTGGAAAAGATGAACAGTGGCTATGTATGCCTACATGATCTTCCACTTCAATATGGCTAAAAGATAGGATTGTTGAAAAGTGAAACTAGTAAATAAGTAATCAAAAGGAATTCATTGATGCCCATAAGAAGTGGTTGTTAAGTGATAAATAAGAGCTCACCNGACCTTGAACCCTAGGATCTTGCTGATTTCTGCAACGGCTGCACCAAGTTTATCCTCCTCTGCCAGTGTCACANAACCTTGAACCCTAGGATCTTGCTGATTTCTGCAACGGCTGCACCAAGTTTATCCTCCTCTGCCAGTGTCACAGCCCTATATTTATAAGGATAAGAGAGAGTTGGATCAAGTTCCGTGGCAGTGCTCAAGTCATTCATCTTCTCATTGCCATTGCAGTATAAAGAACGTTCCTGATGCATCCAACCACAGGAAGGGTGCTCAGACATCATGCTATTTAGAAGCTTGTAGGCAGAGTACTTGTGCCCTTTTTTGTACTTCGCCCTAGCTACGCCAACAACAGAATACGCATGCCCTTCATTCACGGCAACCTCAAAACATTTATGTGCATCCTTGTACTCGCCCCTCTCAAGCATTACACAACCCAGTTGATGCATTGCAAGCTGCTTCTGCCACCCATGGGAAGCACATTCACCCATCCTCTCCAGAAGCATTACTGTAGTGTTCGACCTCAGGTCCTCCTCCATGGCTACCTGACTTAGGAAGTAGTACAGAGCAAACGAGGCGTGACCAGCCATCGCCAGCCGCTCTTTGCCCTCAGAACTGCACAAAATTAAGTTGATCTCCGGCCTTTGCAGAGACCTGGGCAGCTCGCGGAGGAAAACCTGGAGGCAGGCGGCCACGAGCAGGTAAGCCGCTTCTTCCAGAGCATCGTCGATAAAGAGGAGGGCGTCGTCCAAATTGCGGACAAGGGAGGCAAGCTTCGAATCGCAGGCGGCCTTGAGATGCTCGCAGCAAAAGCAATTAGCAAAGGCAAGGACCTCGAGTACGGTGTCCGGCGGATAGTCATTTAGGGAGCCACCGCGACTGAAAGCTTCAACGGCGCGCATGGCACGGGCGGAGATGCCGTTATGGGTAAAGTTAATGCGCTCGAAGCAAGTCTCGGCGAAACCGCCGTAGAGCAGCGTTGCAAGGGGTCTGGATAGGGAGGCTATGCTGCCGCGTACGCAAGGTATCTCCTCCTCGCCAATGCAAAACCAGAGATCAATGTCTTCTATGTCGAGATCAGGTGGCCGAGCCGGAGTTGATGAGGAGGCAGATGGATCAGCGATGCAGCGGCAGGGGCAGGGATCAAAGGGGACGTCAGGAGCATAGCCCGGAGAGAGCGCGGCACGGGGGCATTCTAGAGCGGGCGAGGTCGGGGAGCAGGAAACAGGTGAAGGGAATGGCTCGAACTCGTCCTCCCGCCGCTCGTAGCGAAGCCAGGCGGACAGGACAACCTTGTGGTGGATATCCCGGGAATGGATACGCGCAGAGCGGAGAGCGCGGCGGAACAACTTCGGATCGTCAATGCCGCGTAGGAGGGCGCTGTGCTCGAGATGGATGTTACAGAGCGAGTTGGACGGATGCGAAGATGAAGGGGATGAAGAAATGTAGGAGGATAAGGAGACGTAGGCAGATGCAAGGGCGTCCACTTGTTCAATGGGACGGAAGAAAGGGTCGATAGACGGGTGAATGAGATCGGGAGAGGGAAGACCAAAGGTTGATAGGAGGGAATCCAGAGAAAGGGTGTGATGGTGATGGTTTTGATGCTGGTTATTAATTGGGTTGGACTCCTGGCTGATAGATTTAGAGCGAAGGGAGAACGTTGGACGGAAGCTCGCTAGCCTCTCAGCAGCGGTGGCGACGGTAGCCGAGGGATTCAGCGCGTATACCTGCGTGCTTTTACACCCATCGATCAGCTTCATGCTCCTTATACTCGTCAGAAAATTGTTCTGCATCTTTCCACTCTTCTTTTCTTTCCTTGTCCTCTCCCTTTTATTTTTTTCCTCCCCTCCCTCCGTTCTCTTCGAACTTCCCTCCGTTGTCTTCGAACTTGGATCTCCCCACCCTTTATTGTTTTCTCTCCCTCTCTTTGCGCCTCCCTCTCCCTTTCCCTCTCCTCACTGTCGCGTGTAAGGAAAATGTTGGATTGAAATCTGGAAGGCATGCATAAACCAGGAGAAAACGGAGGGAAGGGCGTGATGCAGACGATGGAGAGAAGACAGGCAGCTCTTCCCTTCACCTCCGCTCCGTTTTTTCTTTTTCTTTTCGCCTTAATTATATTTTCTNGGCCGAGGGATTCAGCGCGTATACCTGCGTGCTTTTACATCCGTCGATCAGCTTCATGCTCCTTATACTCGTCAGAAAATTGTTCTGCATCTTTCCACTCTTCTTTTCTTTCCTTGTCCTCTCCCTTTTATTTTTTTCCTCCCCTCCCTCCGTCCTCTTCGAACTTCCCTCCGTTGTCTTCGAACTTGGATCTCCCCTCCCTTTATTGTTTTCTCTCCCTCTCTTTGCGCCTCCCTCTCCCTTTCCCTCTCCTCACTGTTGCGCGTAAGGAAAATGTTGGATTGAAATCTGGAAGGCATGCATAAACCAGGAGAGAACGGAGGGAAGGGCGTGATGCAGACGATGGAGAGAAGACAGAAGACAGGCAGCTCTTCCCTTCACCTCCGCTCCGTTTTTTCTTTTTCTTTTCGCCTTAATTATATTTTCTNTCCCTTTCTTGTTTTCTCTCCCTCTCTTTGCGCGTCCCTCTCCTTCTCCCTCTCCTCACTGTAGCGTGTAAGGAAAATGTTGGATTGAAATCTGGAAGGCATGCATAAACCAGGAGAGAACGGAGGGAAGGGCGTGATGCAGACGAGGGAGGAGACAGGCACCTCTTCCCTTCACCTCCGCTCCGTTTCTTTTTCTTTTTCTTTTTCTTTTCGCCTTAATTATATTTTCTATATTTAAGAATCAATCGGACCACCGGAACAAAAAAATAAAAATAAAAATATTTGAAAAAAGAAAAAAACAACCGGAGATAAAAGCATCGAAGAGAGAGAGTCGTTGACGCTGTGGTGGGCGTGCGAGCTCCTCTTCGAAGAATTGGCTGGCCTTCGCTTTTAAATGCCTTTAAACGATCGCTGTGCTGACGGGAGTGGTTCGCTGCGAAGAGGAGCCCCGTGCACCACGGCCTCGCAAAGCTTAAATAAAGAAAATGGGCATTTACAAATATATCACCAGATTCTTACNTAAAAAAAAAATTTGAAAAAAGAAAAAGCAACCGGAGATAAAAGCATCGAAGAGAGAGAGAGTCGTTGACGAGGTGGTGGGCGTGCGAGCTCCTCTTCGAAGAATTGGCTGGCCTTCGCTTTTAAAACGATCGCTGTGCTGACGGGAGTGGTTCGCTGCGAAGAGGAGGCCCGTGCACCACGGCCTCGCAAAGCTTAAATAAAGAAAATGGGCATTTACAAATATATCACCAGATTCTTACCTGTTTACATATCTAACACCTAAATTTTAATTTTTATAATAATGTCAAATTTTTTTTTTTAATTTTTTAAAAATGAAATATTCATGTAGAGGCAAGGTTGCATGTATGTCAAAATTGAAGTTTAAGTGCGAGATATGTAGGGGAGTAAGCGAGATAAGCTTAAACGAACTCTTCGTGTTCGGCTTGCTTGAATATTTTTTTTATTTGTGTTAGGCTAAATAGCTCGTAAATTGTGCGTTCGTGCTCGACTTCTTTTAATTTTTTATATTTGAATTAAGCTCATGTGCTCGGCTTAGCTCGAAATAATAAGCTAATAAATATTTAATGAATCCTAAATAAAATTAAATTTAAAATTTTGATTTTTTATTATAAAATTACCATAGCTCGAAAGTATTGTGGGGGGGGTGAGTCATGCTAAGGAGTAAAAGTGAGCTACATATAAGAGAACTTTATTATTTGGAAAGAAACGAGTCAAAATTATTTTTGAATTCTGCAATGTGGGATTAAACCACAAGGGGACTTGAGAGAAATTTTTTTAGCATTGTCATACATATCACCTAATTCATATGTATTTACATTTCTATTATAAAAATTCTATTTTTTATTTACAATCTTAGCTAAAAATTATTTAAATTTTAATAAAATTAAATGTTTTTTTTAAATAATATATAAATTTAATATATAAATATTATATTAATATTATTTAATCAATTTGAACTAAAATCGAGCCGAACACGAACGAACAAAACTTTACTCGTGTTAGGCTCATTTATAAATAAGCCTAAAAAATATGTTCGTATTTGCCTCATTTGCTAAATGAACAAATCAAATATGAGCTATTTAACGAGTTAACCACAAGTTGTTCATGAACAACAATCTTTTTGACAGCCCTATAATTAGATAAGTATTGAGTGGTATAAATATAAATATTTCAATAGGGTATTATGGGCGCATAAGACTAATCACTATCCAGTGTTGCCACTTGGGGACAACAATTGATGCGGGGGTCCTCACTCGTCGCATGCAACTCATGAAAAAATGAGTTATGGAACATGCATGATAAATTTATGGGGAGACCAGGTACGTGGTACACAAGTTACACAACTATAGGTGTGTTTGTTTCGGTTGTGGCTGTAGAAAAGTACAATTTAAAAGCTATTGTTGAAAATTTGTTATTCATATGCTGGAGGTTCTGAAGCACTTGGCCTGTTTGAAAAACACAATTCTAAAAGTGTTGTTTGTTGACAAAATGAATGAAATACCCTTTAGTACATAAACACGGTTCAGTTTGAAAAACACGGTTCTGAAAAGTACTCCCTCTGAAATAAATCTAATGACAATTTATCAAGTTATTTTAACTCACAAAACCATAATGCAATTTATGGTGAACATTAACTGAATCTTCCACCTACAAAATAATAATACAAACATAAGTTCAGCATACACCGCCCCGAGAGGTAGGCATAATACTTGTTAGTAGGCTCGACCATTTAAACTAAAGAATTCATGACATCTGCTTAGTTTGCAAATTTTGTGACAGACAATTCCTCTATCTAATATAAAGATTAGAAAGAATTTATATTATCTAGGTTCCTAATTCTCTAAAAGAGCATGCCCATATAGTTAATTACATCTTAAATTATATAAATCACTTAAGAAAATCATCGATAGTAATCAGAGATTTCATCTTCAAGAATTCAAAGTTGCTTTTTTCATGATTATTTGTTGGAAAAGTCAAGTGAGATTGGACAAAATAAGAAAAGTTATTATCGAAGTCAAAAAGCGAAATGTAGGGGATGCCACAAACTATGAGGGAAACCTCAATGATCTCCAAAACTATCCTATTATTTGGCTTTACACCTTGATATTGAAGTTATTTAATGTTTACTTCTATCATTTATTCAAATTTAGGGCTTACAATTATACAATATACAATTATGCAAATTGCCCAGAAAGATAGAAGTATTTATGTCTTGTCGAATGAACAACCTCGGAATCCTAAAACAAAAGTTATGGCTTTTATTGCACAACATGATTATGTAAAAGACCTAAAGATAAAGTGATGATTTACGTTGTGTTTGACAAACAACCTCGAAGTCCTAAGAATTTGTGTTATTTAAGACTAAGAAAAAGTTTTGTTGACGTAGTTCTAACTCATTGTTGAGTTTTGATCATCATATGAAGTCATCCTCCATCCGCTTGCAGCTTATTCTGAACTCTTTGATTTTATGGTTTCAAGTTCAAGGTTGGTGCTTAGATTGACAATTATTCATTATTGTTAAGTCATTGATTTTTGTTGCGGGGTTCCTCCTAAATAAGTTGCATACTATTTTCTACCATAGGGGCCTTTCCAGATATATTAAATTATGCATAAATAAAACATGTTGTAAAGTACAATAAAAATGCAGTAAAAAGGAAGTGGTAGTACATACATGTCACCTCTAATGTCACTGTTAAAGAGGTAAACTTACAAATACATCATGCAAGTATCATAGAAAATTAAGCAAACACAAAATACATGAGCATGTGTGTATATAAAAAGTCAAGTGACACATATATGAAAGATCAGAGTTGAGCATAAGAATCTAAGTAGTGGACTCAGAATCAGGGCAAAGCCATAACGATTTGTCGAGGGACATCTGCAGGTAACCATCAGCATCATGTATTAAGACCCAACATAGGTTAAAAGTCTACTAGCAAGCAATTAAGGGAAGGTTAAACCTATTTTCCTATTTGTGTGATTGACAAATGATCTTACCAAAAGACCACTAAAAAAAAAGTTCCTAATTTGGCATGCAGATAAATAATTTAGATTGACAATTTTTTTAGTAGCCAAAACATGTGTTTCATCCATAAGTATATTTGTAACTACCATATCTATCAAATCAGACATTTCACAAATCAATCACACCATTGGGCAAAAACCACCAACAACACATGAGAGCAAGAGCAACCTTATACCAAAAGTTGATGAATAGTAGTATCAATCCTGGACCCTCGCAAGGTCAACAGTTTTAGGAGACACCACTTTTCTATTATCACACATACTTAGATATCTTTCTCATCATCGTCTGTACCACCAAAACCTCCAACTTATGCAATTCTGATGATCAACATGTGGCCACATTTTAAATTTCCTCAGCTGCTTAAAAAGGTTTGAGCATTGTATTTGAGACTCATACCCCTAAGCATTGGGTATTATTGTAGGTTAAGTTGGAGCGGTACAATTCTCATTGGCATAATTTGATTTAAAGGGGACTCGAATCATACCTTGGTGAGTCCTTTTGTTTTGAGGATGATTTTCCTCAACAAATTATAATATGTCCCAATGTCCTATAGAATGTCCAAAATCTTGCAAAGATATTTGGAGAGTAACTATGAACAACTTTAGAATCTCCTAGACTATTTTAAGTTCATTTGAGTCTACTATATTGCTGAGTTGATCAACCCATGTTGAATTAGAGTTATATTATTATACTTTAGACTGTGTGGAGTGTAATATTGTTGATGTCTTAGTTAGTCCATGAGTGAGGTGAATGGCTAATATCCAACTTTATTGTAAAAGTTATACAAGTGGGACCAAGAAGGGTTTGTTTGTAAATATCGGGGGTTTCCACATTCTTATCCTTGAATCGAACTTGAGTTTGTCATACTTCAAGATGCTTTTATTGTCACTTATATTTTTTTTGGATTGCTCCTTAGTATTACTAAGTTAAACCTAACTCACTACAAGGTTTCTTTAAGGCTTTAGGGGCAATTTTATAATTTTGAAAGATATTTTTGATGTTTTGTTGCAGAAATGATGAATTAGGATCAATGGAGCAAAAAGATGCAAAAAGGAGCGAATTTGGAGCGAAAAGGACCAAAATGTGGAGATTTTGAACTAAAGGGGCCGACAGCGCCATCGACGCCGCCGACGGCGAGTGTTTCCCGAGGCTATAAGTCAAAAATCTCCAGAAGTCCACCAATTGTGCCCTTGAAGCCACCGACGGTGAGCTCGGCGGTTATGCCAAATCAGGCTTTGGATAAGGCTAAATTTTGAAGGGATACTTAGGCAACTCTTGGGAAAGCTCATCCACAACTTTAAAAGACTATTTTGGCCGAAAATTGATGGAGAAGAAAGGGAGGTTGGAAGAGAGTCTAGAGAAGCTGGAGGTTAGAAAGGTTCCATTAGTGTTTGTTAGAGTGTAAAAAAGTGTGAGGAATTCTTTGAGAGATTGTAAGAGTGAAGGGAAAGTGAGATATTTCTTCCTCCTTACTACTTCGAAGAGGAATTCTGTGTGATGTAAGAAAAGGAAGAGATTCAGAGGAACTTCGATGAGTGTTCTTGGGGGAAAATTAGAGATAAGTTATTTGCTTGTTGTAGTTTGTATGACTTTGATTTTATATATGAATTCCGAGTTTTGTTGTGTTTTTCCCATTAGATCTGAGTAGTTTTCTCTGTCTTTCTCTTTGTCTCGAGATCTGTGAAATGGTAATTTGAATTGGTGAAGCCATGAAAATATTTAAGAAATTGTGATGATCTTTTCAGTTCGATCTTAATTTACTTTCAATCTGGCCAATTGATTTGTTAAAATATGTTGAGTTTTACAACTAAAGTGAAGATTACATTCAAGATTCAGGGAGTTCAAAGCCCTTAGAAATTGGGTGAAAATAAATAGGAAAATAATATTATCGGGCGTAGAATTGGAGATTTTGGAGTGACAGACTAAAATCCCCAATTCAATCCTATCATTTGGGTGTTGAAGTGCAGATGTTAGCCCTCGGGCGAAGGGAATGTGGGAGCTCCGAAGTGAGAGCTGGTATCCTCCCAGCCTAGTCGTAGATTCAGTAAACAAGCATATGATTAGTCAATGTTCTTTATGCCTGGACCAAAGGGCAAAGAATATGTATGCTCCTATTTGACACAATATAATTTGAACCAATTCACTTTATCCATTCACTATAATTTCNTATATAGTTTTACTTGAATCTATTTTTAAGTGAGAAAGAAGAATTCTCCCTCTTCCTTCTATAAATAGAAATCTTTGTTGAAACTATGCTGCTCTATCAATAAAAAAAAATAAAAAAAAAGGAAAAAGAAAAAAGTATCTAAGCTCAAGCCCTTATCCCTCTTCTCAACTATTCTTCCTCAATTGTTATATTTATCAGCATATGAGTGTTTCCAAGGCAAATTTAAGTGCTAAGAGAATAATGCACAAGGATGGTACTTATTATTTGATGCCAAAATATTTAGCCATAAAAATTTAAGTGGTGTCGCTAACATCCGAAGCACAATTTTTACATATAAGAGACGACGAGTGAGAACTATACAACTCATAAATGATCAATTTTATGGAAGTAGAAAACTTATAATCACTAGGAAAAGTAGTAATCAGTATGAGTTTTCTCACGAGTGCCTTAGTACTATGATTATGTTCCCCACCATTTTCAACATTTATACATAAGATGATACTTTTCCATCCCTTCCTAGACCAAGACTAAGATAGAACTCTATCAAATTTTTTGGAGAAAATATATAATTTTCAAAATCTAAATATAAGCAAAATTTCATATACACATGATAAAATAGGGCTGTCAATTTGGCTCGTTGTTCGTGAACAGCTCGTGTTCGACTCGTTAAGCAGCTCGTGTTCGGCTTGTTCGTTAAGCCTAAAGAGGCGAACACGAACAAGTTTTTAAGCTCGAAATGTAAACGAGCCGAACACGAACAACAGTTTGTTCGCTCNTGAACATCGTTGTTGCGATTAAAGTATTGTTTTTTCCAAAATCTTAGTTCGTAATTCTAAACCACTCCCTATGGGATCGATATATAGGACTCCATTAGAGCCCTATATTACTTGAGCGATACATATACTTACGTTGGCAAGTGTGACTTTACAATTATTGAATATTTATTATGTTCATATTTATCTTATATTTTTAGCCATATATAAAGTGGTCGGTCAATTTTTTGGCGTCGTTGCCGGGGAGTGAGTAAACAAAAAACACAATTAGAGTAATGGACAAATTAAGATTATTAGAAAAATTTTTACTTGGATTGCAACTTATTTTTATATTTAGTTAATTATATTACAGTGTGCTGATTTCAAATTGTATGCGTAAATTTGGACATGAAAATTCTTATACCCTACGATTCAGAATTAGAACTCACTGTTAGAAGGATTAGAAGATTAAGAAGAGAACCCAAAAATTCTGATAAAATGGAAAATAACATGAACAATCAAGAAATAGAGAATGAACACCAACCTAGACCCCTAAGAGATTATGCAAATCCTACAGCAGATGAAATTCACTTATCTATCCAAAATCCTGATGTAGCTGCTAATTCATTTGAGCTTAAACCTGTTATTATTCAAATGGTACAAAGTAATCAATTCGGAGGTACACCAAATGAAGATCCAAACTTACACCTCGCTAGTTTTTTAGAACTGTGTTCTACTTTTAAATATAACAGAGTCTCAAACGATGCTATTAGACTTAGACTCTTTTTTTTTCACTGAGGGACAAGGCTAAGATGTGGTTAAATTTGTTAGCACCAGGATCTATTAGAACTTGGGGAGAATTGTCACAGAAATTTCTATAAAAATATTTCCCTCTATCCAAAACTATTAAACTTATAAATGATATAACATCGTTCTGTCAAATTGATGGATAGTCAATATATGAAGCTTGGGAGAGATTTAAAGATCTTCTTAGGAAATGCCCTCATCATTCGATAACAGATTGGTTAATAATTCAAACTTTTTATAATGGATTAGTGGGATCTCTTAGATCGATTATAATTGCGGCTGGTGGTTCTTTAATGTCAAAACCTTTTGATGAGACTTATTCATTAATAGAAGAGAACTGTTTGGTTCGTTAATGTCAAAATCATTTGATGAGGCTTATTCATTAATAGAAGAGATGACTACCAACAATTTTTAATGGTCATTTGAACGGGTAAATCCTAAAAGAGTAGCTAATATCCATGATTCTGATGTAATATCTATGTTAGCTTCGCAGATTGCTGCAATATCAAAGAAATTAGATCACTATGGGATGAATTATTCTCCAACACCTCCTATGATGGAATAAAATTCATCTGGGCAATTTGTGGATGTTCAACCTTCATATGAAACTTTAAATGCTATTAATAGACCCAACAACCCTTATTCGAACTATTATAACCCAGGTTAGAAGAATCATCCAAATTTTAATTGGAATAACA
>JXCR01035573.1:74252-93583 GCA_002079205.1 Phalaenopsis hybrid cultivar
ACACTCAAATTAAGGAAAAGAAATTGTCTATGGAAGAGCTGATATTGAACATGGGTCAACAATTGCAGAATCAAAGAAATCAATTACAAATTCAAGGAAATCAATTACAAAATCAAGGTAATATTGAAAACCAATTGGGACATCTCACTACTGCGCTTAGTAACCGAACATTAGGAACTTTTCCTAGTACTGTGGAACCAAATCCTAAAGATCAAAGAAAAGAACAAATCAAAGTGATACAATTATGAAGTGTAAAAGAATTAGAAACAATGGTGCAAAAAGAAATAGAAACTGAAACAGAGAAAGTGGATACCGAAAAATAAAAGGATCATGAGTACCCAGATTTAGAGTATCCATTTACACCAATGAAAATTACTGTGGAGAACCTCCACCGCCGTTTCCTCAAAGATTGAAGCAACATAAACAGAATAAACAATTTTCAAAATTTTTAGAAATACCGTTTCCTCAAAGATTGAAGCAACACAAACAAAATAAACAATTTTTCAAATTTTTAGAAGTTCTTAAGAAGTTAACAGTAAATATTCCCTTCGTAGAAGCTTTAGAGAAAATGCCCAATTATGTGAAATTTATGAAAGACCAAGTTTATAGAAATTCTTAAGAAATTAACAGTAAATATTCCTTTCGTAGAGGCTTTAGAGCAAATGCCCAATTATGTGAAGTTTATGAAAGATGTAAACATTCCCTTCGTAGAGGCCTTAGAGCAAATGCCCAATTATGTGAAATTTATGAAAGATATTCTGAACAAGAAAAGGAAGTTAGAAACTGTGGCACTTAGCGAAGAGTGTAGTGCAATTATTCTAAAAAAGCTTCCTGAAAAATTAAAAGATCCTGGCAGTTTCACTATACCATGTGCTATTGGTGCCTGAAAAATTAAAAGATCCTGGTAGTTTCACTATACCGTGTGCTATCGGTGAAAAATTTTACGTAAGAGCTTTATGTGATTTGGGAGCCAGCATTAATCTTATGTTTCTATCAAATTTTGAAAGCTTAGAATTAGGAGAAGTCTCACCTACTTTTGTAACTCTACAGTTAGTGGATCGTTCATTTACATATCCTAAGGGAGTCATAGAAGATGTGTTAGTAAAAGTTGATAAATTTATCTTTCCTGTGGATTTCATTGTTTTAGAATGAGGAATATAAAGGAATACCTATCATTTTAGGGAGACCATTTTTAGCTACTGGAAAAGCTATGATAGATAATAAAAGTGGATAAATTTATCTTTCCTGTGGATTTCATTGTTTTAGATATGGAGGAAGATAAAAAATACCTATTATTTTAGGGAGACCATTTTTAGATACTGGAAAATCTATGATAGATGTTCAAAAAAGAGAATTAACTATGAGAGTTAATGATCAAGAAGTGACTTTTAACATTGTGAAATCTATGAAATATCCTGTTGTTGAAAGAGATAATGAATATTTTCGCATGGAAATTAGTGAACATCTATTGAAAGAACATTTTAAAGAACATTTTGAAGAGAAAGAACAATTTGAAGAGAGTGATGAAGTTATTCTGGATGAATTAGAAAATGAAAATATTGCCTAGCCTTTTAAAGTATATGTTTCTAAGAGACTCGTCTATATTATCTGTTATTATATCTTCAGAATTAAATGATTTGCAAGAGCAAAGACTGTTAGATACATTGAAAAAATATAAGAAAGCTTTTGGTTGGACCTTAGCTGATATTAAGGGAATCAGTCCTTCAATCTGTAGCAGAATTATATTAGATGAATAATATAAACCAAGAGTTGATCCACGAAGGAGATTAAATCCGATGATTAAAGAAGTAGTTAAAAAGGAAATTTTGAAATGATTAGAGAATGGAATTATATATACTATTTCAGATAGTGTGTGGGTAAGTCCAATTCATTGTGTTCTTAAGAAAGGAGTGACTGTTGAAATAAAAGAAAATAACAAATTAATACCTATCAGACAAGTTACTGGGTGACGTATTTGGATTGATTATAGAAAATTAAACACTGTCACCAAGAAAGATCACTTCCCTTTACCCTTTTTAGATCAGATAATAGATAGACTTGCTGGGCACAAATATTTTTATTTTTTAGATGGATATACCGGTTACCATCAAATTCCTATTACTCCTGAGGATCAAGAAAATACAACATATATTAGGCCGTTTGGAACTTTTGCTTTTCGAATAATGCCTTTCGGATTATGTAATACACCTGCAACATTCCAAAGATGTATGATGTCCATATTTAGTAAGTTAATTGATAATGGATTAGAAGTATTTATTGATGATTTCTATGTATTTGGAATATCATTTGACGCATGCTTAAATTATCTTGAATTTTAGAGTTATGCAAAGGAATTAATTTAGTTCTGAATTGGGAGAAATGTCAATTTATAGTTGCAGAAGGAATTGTGTTAGGGCATAAAATTTTGGAAGCAGGTATGGAAGCCGACCCAACAAAAATTCAAGTTATATCTAAACTAACACCTCCTACTAATTTAAGAGAGGTTAGGAGTTTTGACCCTGCAAAAATTCAAGTTATATCTAAACTAACACCTCCTACTAATGTAAGAGACGTTAGGAGTTTTCTTGGACATGTGGATTTTACAGGCGTTTTATTAAAGATATTTCAAAAATTACCAAACCTCTATGCCAACTTTTAGAAAAGGAACTGACGTTTTATTAAAGATTTTTTTAAAAATTACCAAACCTCTATGCCATTTTTTAGAAAAGGACAAAAAATTTGAATTTACTGAAAGCTGTTTAAATGCCTTTGAGTTATTAAAGAAAAAATTAATCACTCCCCTATTATAGTTTCACCTAACTGGGAGAAACCATTTGAACTGATGTTGCGAGGCTAGTGAATAGGCTATTGGAGTGGTTCTTGGATAAATGTACGAAAAGATTTTTAAAGTGATATACTACGCTAGAGAAAAATTAATCACATGCCCTATTATAGTTTCACCTAACTGGGAGAAACCATTTGAACTGATGTGTGATGCTAGTGAAGAGAAAAATTAATCACGACCCCTATTATAGTTTCACCTAATTGGGAGAAACCATTTGAACTGATGTGTGATGCTAGTGATCTATGTTATTGGAGCTGTTCTTGGACAAAAGTATGAAAAGATTTTTAAAGTTATATAGTACGCTAGTAAAACTCATTTGAGTTATCCTTGGACAAAGGTATGAAAAGATTTTTAAAGATATATACTACACTAGTAAAACTCTTAATGATGCACAAATTAACTATACTGTTATTGAAAAAGAGTTACTGTTNCTAGGGCTGTCAAAGCGGCTCGTTGTTCGCGAACAACTCGTGTTTGGCTCGTTAAAAAGCTCGTGTTCGGCTCGTTAATTTCGTTCGATACGTTAATGAGCCGAACACGAACTAAGATGTGTTCGTTCGTGTTCGGCTCATTTTGGCTCGAAATAATACTCATTAAGTTTATATATATATAAAGTAGTATTTTAAAAAAATCTAATTGACTAAAAGGCTACAAAGATTTATAATCAACTAAAATAGTGATTAAGAAAATAGAATAAAAATTATTAAAATAGATTCAAATGATGTTTTCATATAAATAATAATTTTTAAACCTTGCTCAAACCCTTATTGTCTTATGACGACATGATTAGGGTTGTTCAAAAGACTCTTTGTTCGTGAACAGCTCGTGTTCGGCTCGTTAAGCAAACGAGCCAAACACGAACACACTTTTTGAGCTCGAAATATAAACGTCGTGTTCGGCTCGTTTACACCCCTATCGACAGGTGTAATTCCTCAAGCTAATAAAATCAGTTGCAGCTCCGTGGACGGAGATNGGCTCGTTTACACCCCTACATAGGACCATAAAGTTGTGGCTAACATTTATGCTATATTTGCAAAATTAATCGTTATGGTAGCATTTTCTTTAACTTTCTTGATCCTATTGATGATTCTGATCAGTCATTAAGAGAATAGGTTTTTCATCAGGTGGCTTATGAAATTAAGTGGTGGAGGTCGGCTAATGCATGGATTAAGGCTAATATTGATGGTAGTTGGAGCACTAATACAGCGAGGGCATGCGGGGTATTCCGAGGAAGTTTTGGTAAATGTGTGTTTTTTCTTCTTCTCTTATTGATGTTAACTCTCCTATTGAAGCTGAGTTACGTGTGGCTTGGTTAACCTTAAAAGCTATCGTATTTTTCAATTGGCGGTACATTCATATTGAAACAAACTATTTGGAGCTCTTTCTTTATGTTAAGCAAGATAAATATCTGTCGTGGAATTTGATAATTCTTGTACGGTAAATATTGCTTCTTGCTAGGGACATGCATCTTTTATGGAGTTACATACCAAGAGAGGGTAATTTGCCAGTCAATTAGCTTACAAGATATGTATCTCGAGTTGATGAGGTTAATTTTCCGTGCACTTCCCCGTATACTCTGAAATGCTTGATCGATAATGAAAAATTTGATACTCCTTTTATCTATGCATAAGTGCTATATTTTTTTGCTATGGTGGTCTTATTATTATATTGGGTGGCTGCTGATTTTCTCGTTGCTAGCTTGAACTGACATAGTTGTTTTCGAGTTGATGCTTCTGCTGGTGGGTTTTTGTCTTGATGGCTACAATGGCATGTCTCAGGTTCCCTAACCCAAGACATGTTTGAGCCTCACTGGTTGAGATTTTCTTGGGGACTGCTGGTTAACTTCTATATTTTAATTAGCTGGATGGATTTTTGCTGTGATTTCTGGTTGGGTTGGCTGCGAGTTCATGTTTATTTGTGTTGCTAGCTTTTGACTGTTGTTTGGGGATGGAGAGAGGCTCAATTTTTTATATATTGCTGCCCATTTTTTTTGGACCTTTGGCCGGAGATTTATGGTAATGCGATGATTAGTGGGGTTTTTATGCTATTGTTCTATCATTGGTGAGCTTAGTGTTGGTTGGGAGTTATTTGGAGAACCAATGATGATTTGTTACCTGGGTATGCTGATTTTAAACTTATGTTGGGATTTTTATTGATTGTTGCTTCATCCTTTGAAAACTTCGTTTATTATATATTCTATCTTTTCTTGCAAGATTACATTACGATGGCTTGATAATTTTTGGTTTGACGGATGCTAGACAAATAAGTCGCAAAAAAGAGGATTACATTCAAGGCACTCCTTTTGGTAAAGGTAGCTATGTTCTTGAATGATAGTTATTGTTGTTACTAGGTATAATTATTAGCATTTTCGGAGTCTTTCTTTTTTAGGTTACTTGCTTTTTTTTTTAAGCACTTTTTGTTTGAGTTGAAAGCAAGGTGATTGAAGTATTAATGTACTTATTTTGCATTTTTGGAGATGGATCCCCTAACCTTCAAAACTTGTAACCAACTTTTTATGAGCAATAAAGTTATCTATGTGTTTCCAATCTCTCTCTCTCTCTCTCTCTCTCTCTCTCTCTCTCTCTATATATATATATATATATATNTCAATTTTTTTATATATTGCTGCCCATTTTTTTTGGGCCTTTGGCCAGAGATTTATGTTAATGCGATGATTAGTGAGGTTTTTATGCTATTGTTCTATCATTGGTGAGCTCTGTGTTGGTTGGGAGGTATTTGGAGAACCAATGATGATTTGTTACCTAGGGATGCTGATTTTAAACTTCAGTTAGGATTTTTATTGATTGTTGCTTCATCCTTTGAAAACTTCATTTATTATATATTATCTCTTTTCTTGCAAGATTACATTACAGTGGCTTGATAATTTTTGGTTTGACGGATGCTAGACAAATACGTCGCAAAAAAGAGGATTGCATTCAAGGCACTCCTTTTGGTGAAGGAAGCTATGTTCATGAATGATAGTTATTGTTGTTACTACGTATAACTATTAGCATCTTTGGAGCCTTTCTTTTTTATTTTACTTGTTTTTTTAAGCAATTTTTGTTTGAGTTGAAAGCAAGGTGATTGAAGTATTAATGTACTTATTTTGCATTTTTGGAGAGGGATCCCNCTTGAATATTTTTTTTTATTTGGGTTAGGCTAAATAGCTCGTAAATTATGTGTTAGTGTTCGGCTTCTTTTAATTTTTTATATTTGAATTAAGCTCATGGACTCGACTTGGCTCGAAATAATAAGCTATTAAAATTTAATAAATCATAAATAAAATTAAATTTAAAATTTTGATTTTTTATTGTAAAATTACCATAGCTCGAAAGTTGTCTGGGGAGTCATGCTAAGGAGTAGAAGTGAGCTACATATAAGAGAGCTTTAATATTTGGAAAGAAACGAGTCAAAATTATTTTTGAATTATCCGATGTGGGATTAAATCATGAGGGGACTTAAGAGAAATTTTTTTAGCATTGTCATACATATCACCTAATTCATATGTATTTACATTTCTATTATAAAAATTTTATTTTTTATTTACAATCTTAGCTAAAAATTATTTAAATTTTAATAAAATTATATATTTTTAAAAAATAATATATAAATATTCTACTAGTATTATTTAATCAATTTGAGCTAAAATCGAGCCGAACACGAACGAAGAAATCTTTATTCGTGTTAGGCTCATTTATAAATCAAGCTTAAAAAATATGTTCGTATTTGACTCATTTGCTAAATGAAAGAATCGAACATGAGTTATTTAACGAGTTAAACACAAGTTGTTCATGAACAACAAACTTTTTGACAACCCTATAATTAGATAAGAATTGACTGGTATAAATGTAAATAATTCAATAGAGTATTATGGGCGCATAAGACTAATAACTATTCAGTGTTGCCACTTTGGGACAACGATTGATCGTCGCATGCAACTCATGAAAAAATGAGTTGTGGAACACCTGTGATCAATTCACGGGGGGACCAGGTACGTGGTACCAAGTTACACAAGTATAGGTGTGTTTGTTTCGATTGTGACCGTAGAAACGTACAATTTAAAAGCTGTTGTTGAAAATCTGTTATTCAGAAGCTGGAGGTTCATAAGCACTTAGTCTGTTTGAAAAACACAATTCTAAAAGTGTTGTCTCTTGACAAAATGAATGAAATACCCTTTAGTACATAAACACGGTTCAATTTGAAAAACACAGTTCTGAAAAGTACTCCCTCTGAAATAAATCTAATGACAATTTATCAAGTTATTTTAATTCACAAAACCATAATGCAATTTATGGTGAGCATTAATTGAATCTTCCACCTGCAAAATTATCATACAAACATAAGTTCAGCATACACCGCCCCGAGAGGTAGGCATAATACTTGTTAGTAGGCTCGACTATTTAAACTAAAGAATTCATGACATTTGTTTAGTTTGCAAATTTTGTGACAGACAATTTTTCTATCTAATATAAAGATTAGAAAGAGTTTATATTATCTAGGTTCCTAATTCTCTAAAAGAGCATGTCCATATAGTTAATTACATCTTAAATAATATAAATCACTTAAGAAAATCCTCGATAATAATCAGAGATTTCATCTTCAAGAATTAAAAGTTATTTTTTTCATGATTATTTGTTGGAAAAGTCAAGCAAGAATAAACCAAATAAGAACAGTTATTATCGAAGTCAAAGAGCGAATGTAGGGGATGTCACAAACTATGAGGGAAACATCAATGATCTCCAAAACTATCCTATTTTTTGGCTTTACATCTTGATAGTGAAGTTATTTAATGTTTACTCCTGTCATTTATTCAAATTTAGGGCTTACAATTATACAATATACAATTATGCAAATTTCCCAGGAAGATAGAAGTATTTATGTCTTACCGAATGAACAATCTCGGAATCCTAAAACAAAAGATATGACTTTTATTACACAACATGATTATGCAAAGACCTAAAGATAAAGTGATGATTTATGTTGTGCTTGACAAACAACATCGAAGTCCTAAGAATTTATGTTATTTAAGACTAAGGAAAAGTTTTGTTGACGTAGTTCTAACTCATTGCTGAGTTTTGATCGTCATCTGAAGTCATCCTCCATCCGCTTGCAGCTTATTCTGAACTCTTTGATTTTATGGTTTCAAGTTCAAGGTTGGTGCTTAGATTGACAATTATTCATTATTGTTAAGTCATTGATTTTGCAAGGTTCCTCCTAGACAAGTTGCCTACTATTTTCTACCATAGGGGCCTTTCCAGATATATTAAATTATGCATAAATAAAACATGTCGTAAAGTACAGTAAAAATGCAGTAAAAAGGAAGTGGTAGTACATACATGTCGCCTCTAATGTCATTGTTAAAGAGTTAAAATTACAAATACAACGTGCAAGTATCATAGAAAATTAAGCAAACACAAAATACATGAGCATGTGTATATAAAAAGTCAAGTGACTCTTATATGAAAAATCAGAGTTGAGTATAAGAATCTAAGTAAGAAGTGGCCTCAGAATCAAGGCAAAGCCCTAACGATTTCTCGAGGGACATCTGCAGGTAACCATTAGCATCATGTATTTAAGACCCAACATAGGTTAAAAGTCTACCAGCAAGCAATTAAGGGAAGGTTAAACCTATTCCCCTCTTTGTGTGATTGACAAATGATCTTACCAAAAGACAACACTAAAAAAGTTCCTAATTTGGCATGCAGATAAATAATTTAGATTTACATTTTTTTAGCAGCCAAAATATCGGTTTCATCCATAATTATATTTTTAACTACCATATCTATCAAATCATACATTTCACAAGTCAATCACACCATTGGGCCAAAACCACCAACAACACATGAGAGCAAGAGCAACCTTATACCAAAAGTTGATGAATAGTAGTATCAATCCTGCACCCTCACAAAGTCAATAGTTTTAGGAGACACCACTTTTCTATTATCACGCATACTTAGATATCTTTCTCATCATCTTCTGTACCACCAAAACCTCCAACTTATGTAATTCTGATGATCAACATGTGGCCACATTTTAAATTTCCTCAGCTACTTAAAAAGGTTTGAGTATTGTATTTGAGACCCAAGCATTGGGTATTATTGTAGGTTAAGTTGGAGCGGTACAATTCTCATTGGCATAATTTGATTTAAAGGGGCCTCGAATCATACCTTGGTGAGTCCTTTTATTTTGAGGATGATTTTCCTCAACAAATTATAATATGTCCCAATGTCCTATAAAATGTCCAAAATCTTGCAAAGATATTTGGAGAGTAACTCTGAACAACTTTAGAATCTCCTAGACCATTTTAAGTTCATTTGGGTCTACTATATTGTTGAGTTAATCAACCCATGTTGAATTAGGAGTTATATTATTATACTTTAGACTGTGTGGAGTGTAATCTTGATGATGTCTTAGTTAGTCCATGAGTGAGGTGAATGGCTAATTCCAACTTTATTGTAAAAGTTGTACAAGTGGAACCCAGAAGGGTGTGTTTATAAATATCGGGGGTTTCCACATTCTTATCCTTGAATCGAACTTGAGTTTGTCATACTTCAAGATGTTTCATTGTCTTTTATATTTTCTTGGATTGCTCCTTAGTATTTCTAAGTTAAACCTAACTCACTAGAAGGTTTCTTTAAGGCTTTAGGGGCAAAATTATAATTCTGAAAGTTATGTAGAATGTGTTTAATTTTTATCAAATGATTAATGAGCCCTTTACAACCAATACTTGAGGTTCAATTCAGTGAATTATGAGGTTTCCAATCTTTTCCTCTTTACCATTTGGTCATCTGAACTTTTACATCTGCTTATACCGAATAATTTGAATATTTGCAATTTTGACCATTTTAGAAAAGACCATGGATGGTTTGCTACCATAATTGTCCTTTATGTTGCAATCACTTCAGTGAGTTCATCATTATATATTTTACCCTTTTTCCACTGGTTTAACCCAAGAATTTATTTTAATGAATGTACTAGGATGTTAATTCCAAATTTACAAATATACCACAAAGGTTACACCTTGAATCTTTCACATTAGGGTACCAACAATTGTGAAACTTGGCTAGCCACTTGCCCATGGGCTACTTAGGACATCAAAGTTTAGTTTGTATTTTATGATTTCAAATTATTTTTTTTAATAACTTAAACCCATAACTGTAAATTTTTAAAGAAAATTAATTTAATTGCCCAAAATATGTTCTCTTTAATTTTATTAATTTAATTTTTATTCCATTAAATTTTCTTCAGTTACTGAGCACGAAAATATTTTTCTTTTATTTTTTTGATTTTTCTATACCAAGATATGATTTTTTAAATTTATATTTACTTTTCTTTATTTAATTAAAAAAAATCCCGCATTTATCCACTTAACCATGCAGCATCCAACTCATCCTCAGCATCTCCGAACCACCGCACAGCGCCTCCCCATTGACTGCACTTTCCATGTGTTTTGCCCTGTCACCCACGATCTGCGTTCTTGTATCGCACAAACCCGTCATTTGAACTGATTTGCACCATCCATTTTACATACAAGGGAATGGACGACATCCGTTCATCGACCATAATGTGTTATAACCTGAGAGTTGTCCACACTCTAGAGCTAAGATCTTTATTAATACTTAACTAAATTAAGAGTGATTTGTTCCAAAACCTTCATCTATGTGAGACGACCACATCTATATGGCTAGGTGGACAAGGATTGCTCATCTTCTTCATAAAAGACCAAAATCGAGGAAGATTTAAGGATTTTTTAGCTATACCTTTGCCCAAGAGGGGAGACCTCGATTAGGTTGGTTGAGAAGCTTCGCCTCACATCCATGAACCTCCTCCAAGTGGTAATTTGCTCTGAGAAGGGGTCTAGGCCAAGGGGTGGCTTGGGTGTCGTTCGGGACTATGGTAGAGGCCACGAGAGAGGAGGATTTCGATTGGAGAAGTGGTTTTTGAGCTGTGGGGAAGATTTTGGAAAAATCAATTTGGGATTTTGGTGAGGTTGAGTTTATGGCTGAAATGGTTCTGGTTTTTCACGGCGTGATTAGGGTTTTGTGTTGGGAGGCAGTGGCTAAGAATGATGGGGGTTAGCTTCATATGAGTGTAGGAATGGTTTGGAGCAATTTCAACAGAATTTCCCCAATGTGTGTGCTCTTCTTCCCATTTAGTTGTGAGGTGCCTTAATTTATAAACTCAGCCATGGGAGAGGAGCTGAGCTTTAATTGGTTAGTTTAAAAGGATAGGTGGTCGCTTAGGTGGAGCTCTAGCAAGGTAGAAAGTCCAATGGGGAAGAGCCAAATAGGATGGGTGAAATTTTGAGTATTCCCCCCATAGGTGGCTCTCGAGTATGGGCTTACTGTCGGCAATGATGGGGCGGTGGAGCTTGGGTGGTCCCATCACTAGTCTTCTACGACAGTCAATAAGAAGTCATATTGACTATCATAAGCTCTAAGAGAAGAATTTAGACCACACCAAAATGAGGTCAATAAATGGACCTCAATAGTGTGGTGTGCTAAAACATCACAACACACATATTGGAGTTGACTGAAAAGATCAACAAAACTTGAAGAATTGTCTAAACATACATACTTAGAACAGATCACGGATCAAACCGAAGTTATCATTGAATTTGAGTTGAGGATTTTGAAAATTTCTGTTGGAGAATTGAATGATTAGATTGATTATTTATTTATTATTTTTATGTTTAGGGTGATTTAGATTTGTATGAATGTGAAGATCAGGCTGAGAAGGAAAGCACATGGACTCACTTCCAACTCAAGGATGATCAAGGGTATTATTGCTACGTTGGGGAGAACAACGCAAGGACTTGCATCCAACTCAAGTGGTGACAAGGGAATTAGATGTCGTGATCCATTTAAGGGAGCCTCACACCTATCCCTATTGTTGAGTGTTGAGAAGGGAGTCGGATGTCATGATCTATTTAAATCACATGAGTAATGGTGTCTAGGATTTAACTGTTCAAAGGACCCATGCTTATTGTAGAAGTTGTCATTTTAACCTTGAAAACCCCAAGAATAAGATTTATTGGGTGAAAGAATGATGGCTGAGAGGTGAGGGTTGGTCAAGTAGGTTATGCCCTCTTGTAAACAAGGGCACTATACTAGGATTATGTAATTAAACTTGATCAAAAGGTTATCTCCAAAGCATTGAAACACTTGAAAGTAGTGACAACATATCATTATATTTTCTTTGGATTTTTTGTAAAATTTTCAAGAAGATTATGGTTGAAAATGATAGCAAAATCAAGATTGGTATCTATGACCTAGTTTAACTAATTTTTAGTTTAGTTTCATATCTTTTGATTTTCTTATGAAAGATAGTTGGAAACACATAGAAGTAGTGCATAAATTCTTGTAGATTTGATTTAAAGTTTAAGAGACTTTTCTAAGAAACTTAAGATAATGAATTGAAAGCAAATGCAAAGCTAGGTCCAAATGAACCTAATTTGGACAAGTTGATTTATAAAGATGTTTATTTGAAAATTTTCAAAACACATGATTAAATGTCCTTATTTAAGTTTAGAGGGAATGTATGGTATTAGAAAAAAATAAATTGATTTAAGAAATTAGAAGAACATAAATATATAAATTTAACCCAAACTAATAGAAACAATAATATCTTGACTATTAAGTCAAGAGAAAGAAGAGCCCAACAAACAATCTTCTATATTAATCCCAATTTTGTATTGGTTGCTCATCATGACAATTACAACGTATTTAAAGGCATTCCTACAAGTTTTTCTCTTTAATGTAGTTCCAGGTTTGAAAAAGACAATTGATTCATGTGTGAATGATAGTAATGATTGGCCCTTTAATTTTAAAGTAGTGGTTGATTTACTTTTATTGACATGGAATGCCCTCTGGCACTCTTCTTGCCCGAAGTAAGCATTACAAACCTCACTTTAACAATTCTCATAATTTAGAGTCAAAAGTTATTTGGCCATTCTCAATATTGACCTTGTATAAGACCTCCAAAATATTCTATTTATATAATGTGATATAATGCTGAACTTATGGCATTTGAAAGTCTCATACCCTTGAACCTCCTACATTATTTATAATAACAATCATATTCAAATGATACAATGAAATAACACATGATTACAAAGTATAAAATTCCTTCATATAAAATACATAAACTTGAAAAACAACATGAGATGCATACAATTTTGATCAATAACACATGATTAATTCTTTGCAATAGATTTTATAATGCACCTACAATGCACCATATCCATGAGGTAGCTAAATGGTGCTCTCTCTCAACCATGATGATGGCGAGAGACGACAAACTGTTGCTCCAATGTAATGAGAGATTCATGTTATGATTTCCATCTATGTTACAAAAACTATTCTACCATTGCCAGCCAAATCTCGAGCACTCTGGCTTTGATACCAACTTAGCTAAAGTAAGAAGTCAGATGCACTGCAAGGCCATAGTGATTGGGAGAATTACCATTTCTCAATGGTGCAGCATGAAAAAGAGACTTTAAATAGTCCCCAGGAGAAAAAAGCAACAACAGTGACTTACCTTCTGTTCTGTTAGAAGTTTTGTAATAAATGTGGCAAACATGTATATTGCTTATAGCATACAAATCGGACCACCATCATCATCCTTATCCCAACTCATTCATTTATTCCTACAAATAATATTTGAGGTATTAAGTGTACACTTAATAAATCCTTTTTCACAACATACATGTTTTAGATGTACTCAATTTTCTTATTACCAGTTTCACACTAACTTGAACAAATAGATTGCATAAAACTGGATTGCCCGCCTATGAAACAATCTCTCATTTGTTTTACAAGCCCACAAACAGATTTCAAACAAGATTTTCGAAGAAAAAAACAAGTTATTTTATTACTGTTTCTCTTCATATCCAGTTAATTTCTTAAAATGCTTTAATATTAGTGAAAATAGAATAATAGAATGCAAGACAAAAAGTACTTGACAATGTAATATCACCAATTTATTATTGTTCTTCTTCATATTATGCAAATCAACAAAGCTTTAAAGCATATTTACAACCCACAGCTTGTATCTCTTTATATATACATAAATAAGGCATGGTCCAATCAGATCACTATCACAAAGGCATTTACAAAGCCTGATATAAGGATCCATGTTTCCAGAAACCTGAATTATCTTCCTCAGTCCTTCTAAAACGGCTGCCCTGTCTATATATTCAGGACATAAACCTAAATCGAGCATTTTCACAAGGGTTTCTGAAGCATCCAAGTAATATCCACCTTTGAGATAACCTCTTAATAACCATGATAAAGACTTCTTCCTACGTTCTGCGTTGCTACCCTCGATACCAGTAAGCAAACGGTGGACAGCACTGACTTCATTTTGTGATGCGCATATGGCCAAAACAGCATCATAAAGATCTCTATCTGGTTCTTTGCCTAAGAGCTTCATTTGCCATATTTGCTGTTCAGCTTCCAGTCCAAAGCCAGCACAAGCATACATTGCCAGAAGCCTCTCATATACAGCAGAAGAAATTCTGGTATTTCCTGATTCATTTGCCCACTCCGACAAGCTAACAGCATATCTTATGAGCTCTGCCTGATAATTATTTATATAACTGCTACTTTCACTATCAAGCTTATCAATTTTACCAGCCTTTAATGCACCCTTCAACTTGCCTAAAGCTTTGGACAGCTCTTTCTGCTCTTTTACTAAAGATGTAAGTGCAATAAGGTAACTATAAACCTCAGGTGTCAGCCCAGTCTCTTTGAATTCAATGACCATTTTCACTGCACCAATGTAGTTTCCATCCACCTAAAGATAAATTTACAAAAACAAAGTTCGTTACAAAAGTAACCAAGCCATGCATAGTACTTTTGACCATTAAATTAAAATTAAAAAAAAGAGAGCAAAATTAATTAATTAAATTAAAAATTTCTTATCCACTCCCGCTGAGTACGCCCACTAATTGTTCCCGCTGTTTCTTCCCTCTTACAAAATAATTTGAAGCACTCCTTCAGAGAGGAGGGGACTGAAAACTGAAATGCTTGCCCCAACTTGACGCAGTTAGGGCTAGTCAGAGAAGCCACCTCGGAATCGCTATGGACGAAGATGCCGAGAACTCTTTCCTCGATAGAACTGGGGCTAGCCGTGCAGACAATGACGAGATTGCACCGTACGAAGATCTTCAAAACTCCCCATTTCACAGTTCTATGCGCCGAACCAAAGCCCGTCTTCCCTCCCTTTACGTGATACCTAGTCATGATCAAAGCTTAGCTAGAAAGCAACTACAGGATTGTGACGCCCAATGACCTCTAAAATCTCAAATTCTTCCTTGTATCACACACTAAATTTGAAGGCCTGCTCCTTCCTCCTGATCACAACCCTCCCTCGATCTCTTCCTACGCTCATGCGGCATGGAAGGCACAGAAGATTGGAACTCTTCACTGGAAAGACGGGATCGCAGCCTACAGAGACATCCAAAACTATGTGGCTAGGGCTAGTCATGCNTTCATATACAGCAGAAGAAATTCTGGTATTTCCTGCTTCATTTGCCCACTCTGACAAGCTAACAGCATATCTTATGAGCTCTGCCTGATAATTATTTATATAACTGATACTTTCACTATCAAGCTTATCAATTTTACCAGCCTTTAATGCACCCTTCAACTTGCCTAAAGCTTTGGACAGCTCTTTCTGCTCTTTTACTAAAGATGTAAGTGCAATAAGGTAACTATAGACCTCAGGTGTCAGCCCAGTCTCTTTGAATTCAATGACCATTTTCACTGCACCAATGTAGTTTCCATCCACCTAAAAATAAATTTACAAAAACAAAGTTCGTTACAAAAGTAACCAAGCCATGCATAGTACTTTTGACCATTAAATTAAAATTTAAAAAAAAGAGCAAAATTAATTAATTAAATTAAAAATTTCTTATCTACTCTACGCCAACTAATTGTTCCCGCAGTTGCTTCCCTCTTACAAAATAATTTGAAGCACTCCTTCAGAGAGGAGGGGACTGAAAACTAAAATGCTTGCCCCAACTTGACGCAGTTAGGGCTAGTCAAAGAAGCCACCTCGGAATCGCTATGGACGAAGATGCCGAGAACTCCTTCCTCGATAGAACTGGGGCTAGCCGTGAAGACAATGACGAGATTGCACCGTACGAAGATCTTCAAAACTCCCCATTTCTCAGTTCTATGCGCCGAAACAAGAACCAAAGCCCGTCTTCCCTCCCTTTACGTGATACCTAGTCATGATCAAAGCTTAGCCAGAAAGCAACTACAGGATTGTGACACCCTATGACCTCTAAAATCTCAAATTCTTCCTTGTATCACACACTAAATTTGAAGGCCTGGTCCTTCCTCCTGATCACAACCCTCCCTCGATCTCTTCCTCCGCTCATGCGGCATGGAAGGCACAGAAGATTGAAACTCTTCACTGGAAAGACGGGATCGCAGCCTACAGAGACATCCAAAACTATGTGGCTAGGGCTAGTCATGAAGGCGACAATAGAATCGTCGAGTCCAATAGTCTCCAAAATTTTTGTTCACCACTCCTTCCTTTACTCGTTCGAACCACACTGAAACAGCATGCTTGCTCGCCTTCCTTCTAGCTTGTGAATGATGCTCGAGCTAAACAAGACTTATAATGATGGGATCGTAAAAGAAGGAGATCTCTTAAGCCTTTCACAGGAAAAGCAACGAAGGAATCACGACAGANACATGCTTGCTCGCCTTCCTTCTAGCTTGTGAATGATGCTCGAGCTAAACAAGACTTAAAATGATGGGATCGTAAAAGAAGGAGATCTCTTAAGCCTTTCACAGGAAAAGCAACGAAGGAATCACGACAGACAGAGACTTTCATAACTCCTCAACTCTCCTGTCTATTTGCCTTTCACGCACAAAGCAAAATTTGAAGCCTAGCAATTGTCTCCCCACCTTGTATTTGTGTGATGTTGATGTCGTAGAAACAAAGCACCTATGAGCCGATAGAAAAGTAATAAAAGGATCACTATATAAAAAGATTTCATAAACTTTTCTCTACCGAAAGGTAGTCCACTTTCCCTATGTTCGTGTGAGATAGAAACCTTCCTTGCCCTCACCATTTATTTTCAACGTTCACATAACCCAAATATCTTAAATAACTCCTTACGTCATTTCATACCAACTCAAATCTCCCAATTCGGGACTTTTTTTTCTTAATCTCACAAACCAAAAATTGCTAGAAAAACCTTATTTGTGTGAGAAATTGTGTTCTCATTCTTTTAATGCAGGTAAATCAAAGACCGACGCGTCTTACACACCTGTGAATTAGAGGATCTCTTCCAACCACACTGTCTCACACACTAACCTATGAGAATTATAAACAGTTGGGAGGTAAGCATCCCGATGCAACCCCCTAAATAGGAATGACCCTGAGAAGAGGGCGAAATTCCAGGTGAAATTGGACTTGCAAAAACATTTGAAATTGGACTGATAAAATTTGTAAATTGCTTTAAAATGTGAATTATTGAACTTACAGATGATTTAAAATATAGAATAATTATACTTATAAAGTGAAAAAAAATGCGGCCTTTCGATAAAATTTTAAATTAATCATTGAACATTAAAATCTTGAACTATATCTAAATGAAAATTTTGATAATCCATGAGAAATAAAGATTTTATCACATAAAGATTAAAATAGTGAATGAATAAGACTTTGATTAAATAATGATTTTTGAAAATATCATCACCACTGGCNTTCTCTCTCGACCATGATGATGGCGAGAGACGACAAACTGTTGCTCCAATGTAATGAGAGATTCTCGAAGGGCTTCCATGTTATGATTTCCATCTATGTTACAAAAACTATTCTACTATTGCCAGCCAAAGCTCGAGCACTCTGGCTTTGATACCAACTTAGCTAAAGTAAGAAGTCAGATGTACTGCAAGGCCATAGAGATTGGGAGAATTACCATTTCTCAATGGTGCAGCATGAAAAAGAGATTTTAAATAGTCCCTAGGAGAAAAAAGCAACAACAGTGACTTACCTTCTGTTCTGTTAGAAGTTTTGTAATAAATGTGGCAAACATGTATATTGCTTATAGCATACAAATCAGACCACCATCCTTATCCCAACTCATTCATTTATTCCTACAAATAATATTTGAGGTATTAAGTGTACACTTAATAGATCTTTTTTCACAACATACATGTTTTAGATGTACTCAATTTTCTTACTACCAGTTTCACACTAACTTGAACAAATAGATTGCATAAAACTGGATTGCCAGCCTATGAAAGAATCACTCATTTGTTTTACAAGCCCACAAACAGATTTCAAACAAGATTTTCGAAGAAAAAAATAAGTTGTTTTATTACTGTTTTTCTTCATATCCAGTTAATTTCTTAAAATGCTTTAATATTAGTGAAAATAGAATAATAGAATNGTATACATATTACTAACTTGCAAATTATTTTATTTTAAGTATTTTTTTTTGTTGTGAAAAAAAAAGAAATATATCCAATATTTAATCTAATATGTATATTATATATCATGTATCTACTAGGGCTGTCAAAAAAGCTCGTTGTTCGTGAACAGCTCGTGTTCGGCTCGTTCGTTAAGTAAGCAAGCTAAACACGAACAAGTTTTTAAAGCTCGAATTATAAACGAGCCGAACACGAACAGCTCTTTGTTCGCTCGTGTTAGGCTCGTTTTAGCTCGAAATTAAAAAATATATAATTATTNGCTCGTGTTAGGCTCGTTTTAGCTCGAAATTAAAAAATATATAATTATTAATATAATAATATATTACATATATTATTTATCTAATAATATATTTTATATATTCATATCTAAGTTTAAATCATAGCGTCTCGTGTGGCAATGTGGTTAGTGTCATCTTTTGTGTATATTTGATCCATGTTCGAATCCCACATTTTATATCTATTTTTTTCAATTTAATTTTTACGAGTCAATTTCGAGCTGAACACGAGCCGAACACAAACACAAATATTTAAATCGAGCCGAACACGAACACACTGCTCACGAGCCAATTTCGAACACGAGCCGATTTCGAACACGAGCTATTTCGAACGAGCCGAACACGAGCTAAGCCTGAGCTCGCTCAAGCTCGGCTCGTTTACAGCCCCAGTATCTACACCCAAATTATTTTGAATCCGATTAATCAAGTTTTCGCGAGACATTGAATCGGTCTCAACAGATCTCCAAGAGCGAACCGCTTTGAAATTGAATTGTTAACAATCTAAAACTCTAAAGTTCAAGTCATTTAAGGTTTTGATTTGTAAAAATCAAATATTGTTCGGTCAACGAAGAAATAGCCCCAATTTGTCCTATGTACAAAGCTACAGCAAGGACATCTATTCACCAAATATATTCACTCAAAAATTTTGACAACCCGCTAGGAGTATTCGATAGTTGTCAAAAGAAATTGAAACAAATAATCGTTCAGCTTGTGCGTTTCAGGAAAAGCTGCTTATCCTGAAACGCGGCCCGCGGG
>JXCR01035573.1:93692-131219 GCA_002079205.1 Phalaenopsis hybrid cultivar
TGGCCCGCGGCCTGCGTTTAGTGTAAAAACCCAAACACAGTTTCGGATAAGCTGACGAAAAGCGCGAACCAAACGGTATGACGGCGTTTTGAAAACGCCGCCTGCACTTATAAGCTACCCCAAACGGGGCTGTTAGTAGCGAACATTCACACACCAAAATCGTGTTCTACAAAGCAAGTTATGTCAAGTTCAGTTTATGTACTTTTTTTGTGATTGAATTTTGTATCCTATATTGGAATATCAGTCTTGTTCCTCACCCTGAATTAGGAGTCATGAAACATGCATGACATGTGAAATCTATCACATAAAAGGGCAGGAGAAAATCTATAATCTTATCTACAATGTTAAACATCGAGCTGAAATTCTCACTTGAAAATCTATCATATTCACTCCAGGTTTTCATGCTAATTTCTTTTTATAATTTGTCTAAAGTTATCGCCCTTGCATCTCAACTCATATTTTATGGAAAAAATATTGCGTTCAAAGTCTAAATACAAGCTACATCCGAACAACGGACGTGAGACATCGGAGGCGGTTTTTTTTTTCTCCTCCTCGCTCCTTCCAATGTATTGCGTCCGTTGTCCGGACGTAGCTTTGTGTCCGGTCTCTGGACACAATATTTTTTATGTTTTTTCCTCCTCGCTCCTTCCAATGTATTGCGTCCGTTGTCCGGACGTAGCTTTGTGTCCGGTCTCTGGACACAATATTTTTTATGTTTTATGAGTGTGATTTTGGTTGGAGGAATAAATGTCAATTTGTTTAAAGTTTTTTATTTTCATAATGATTGAGCGCTTTAAGAATGACACAATAATATTATTATAAACAACATAAATTAATGATTAAATTAGGAGCTATTGTTAATGCTTTAGAACACAATTAAATAATTATAAAGAATGAATAATCTTTAGTTAATCCATATTTAAGACCGTCATCATCAAAGGTCATTTATTAGTTAACTATAATAGGTTAAAAAAGTATCATTTCATATTTCATAAATTATTAACATTTTTTTTTCTAGCATCTAATTTCAATAATGATGTTAGTGTGCAAATGTATGTCAATAAAGTGTATTTAATACTAAAATTAATATGTTGATGTCATGTTTTACTTTAAATTTCATATAGCAATTTGAAATCAACATCAAAATTACAAATCACATAGATTTATATGATATGATTTTGGAATATACAAAATTCAATAATGTAATAATTTAATACGCAATCGTTTATATTTAAGAAGGGCATAATTTAAAAGTAAAATTGACAATAAGGAAAAAAATTAAAATGGGATAATGAAATGCCTTATTTTAGTTATAAACCATAATCCTTATAGGACTTTTGTTGACCACTAAAAAAATCTCCAAAGTATGAATGAGCTACATCGTGCTAGGTCTAACTCGGGCTGCTACACTAAATGGAAAGTATCATTGATGCCCCTAAAAATACATTAGTTAAGAGGGGTTTTGGAACATTCCATAAATTATTTCTCAACAACCTTCAACTCAAAGGATTAGCACATCAACTTGGTCGTACTTAGGTTAACTCGATCAAGTACTAGAATGTAGTAATGGTTTAAGTTCATGGACATGCGTGATGTGAGATACAAACTATATAAAAATTATAGATGTATACCATAAAAGTAGCTGTCATGGGTCGTCGTAGGTGCAAATGGAACCACTAGACCCAACTTATTTTCAAGATAAACAACCCATATAGCTGATTAGCCACATTTATCAACTACATCTACATATGTTTCAGCAACAATGATTACCCATGAAAAGGACCTGATGAGTCCTCCCCTGAGCTAGCCTTCATATGCTATGATCCATCGTTGAGTTGGCTTATTAGTCATATTATCCCCTCACAAAATCATCTAAACATGAGAGGGGAGGCGACTCCCTAGAAATTTATCACTGCCCATGCACATTTATGAGCTGCCTATCACTCATGATGACCCTTCAATGATAAATCTCAAGCAAGCCTCATACAATATGACTTATGATATCCTATTTTCTATTTATTTCTCTTTTGTAGCCCTTTGAGGGTCAAGAGCATTTTATAGAGCATATAAATAGAGGAGTCCTTAATCCTTTAGGAGGAGGGGGACAAAGGAGGGAAGAAAAAACCTATAGGAAGTAAAACATGTGATTGGATCCTATCTTTCTCCACTGCCTCCTCTCATCTCACAAGTTCTCTTCCTGGTTGAGTGAATCTAAAAACTATGTGAGATACACCATCCTAAAAAGATTCAACAATGGTGATAGAGCCAAGTTTAGAAATTTCTATCATGTTACCAATTATCTGTGAATCTATAAATACAAGCCATTAAGTTAAACACGAGTTTCTAAATTTTTTATTTCTCATCTTTAACTTGCAAGACAATGGAATTGATTGATTCATATAATCTTACTTGAATCTACTTTTAAGTGAGAAAAAAAATTCTCTCTCTTTCTTCTATAAATAGAAATCTTTGTTGAAACTATGCTTCTCTATCAATTAAAAAAAATTAAAAAAAAAAAAGAAAAAAGAAAAAAAGAAAAGAATATATAAACTCAAGCCCTTATCCCTCATCTCAACTATTCTTCCTCAATTGTTATATTTATCAGTATATGGGTGTTTCCATGGCAAATTTAAGTGCTAAGAGAATAATCCACAAGGATGGTACTTATTATTTGATGCCAAAATATTTAGCCATAAAAATTTAAGTGGTGTCGCTAACATCCGAAGCACAATTTCTACATATAAGAGATGACGAGTGAGAACTATACAACTCATAAATGATCAATTTTATGGAAGTAGAAAATTTATAATCACCAGGAAAAGTAGTCATCAGTATGAGTTTTCTCACAAGTGCCGTAGTACTATGATTATTTTTCCCACCATTTTCAACATTTATACATAAGATGGTACTTATCCATCCCTTCCTAGACCAAGACTAAGATAGAACTCTATCAAATTTTTTGGAGAAAATATATAATTTTCAAAATCTAAATATAAGCAAAATTTCATATACACACATGATAAAAAAAGTAAAATGGCGAAGATTCACACCTAAGCTAAAAAATGGGGAAAAAATACATGAAGTGAACAATCGTATGAAATTATTATCTTAATATTGTAGGAAAAATATAATCTTTTTTGAGGGAGTATAAATCTCCTCAATTGAACTTAATGAATTAAACTTAAGCTAATAGTTTCAAACGCTTTGCGAGAAACCAAAACGATCAAATATGACAAAAAAACTCTCCAAAAATTAAAACAAAATAAAACATTGACTTGAATGATGGATCGATGCCATGACCACAAATATAAATCATTTGTCAATCACTCAAGTCAATCTATCAACTCCAAACTAACTTTTTGGTGACCAAAGGACCTTTTTAAAAGTCTTCTTGGAGTTTGATGAGTGTTTGAGATATTCTTCATTTTCTTTTTCTAAAGTTTAAAATAACAAATTTTAGATCTTTTCGAGTCAAAGTCTTCAATTAAATGATTGTTTAAACTTCAAGTAACAAGATTGAGCCAAATATTATCAAGCTAAGGCAATACAAACTAAGATCATTAAAAATCACGTGATGGAACAGACATTATCATCTGAGTTCTAAAATAACAAAAAAAATATTGTTTTGATAAAATAAAATCAAGAGTTGTTAGAAACTAAAGCTTTACCAAAAGGAAAAGAATATGCTCAAGAATGTAATTTGATAGTTTTCCAAAACAAAACCTAAATGTTACGGAAATTAAAACCTACGTCAATGCGATTAGGTTATCCTCAATAGAACTGTTCATGTAGACAGTATCATTGTTCCATAGTCATGCTGTTTTATCGAAATCACCTAATCTGGGACGGTGAAAGTAATACTTTCTTGATGCTTAATCCCTCCCAACAGACGACGTAACTGCACAGTTTCCGGCGTTCGATGGAGTGAGAAGAAGGAAATCCTGCAATTTCAAGCGATGGCGGTNGTTTACAGCCCTATGATAAAATATGTAAAATGGCTAAGATTTCTAAGCTAAAAAATGGGAAAAAAATACATGAAGTGAACAATCATATGAAATTATTATCTCAATATTGTAGGAAAAATTTAATCTTTTTTGAGGAGTATAAATCTCCTCAATTGAACTTAATGAATTAAACTTAAGCTTCAAACGCCTTGCGAGAAACCAAAACCATCAAATATGATAAAAAAATCTCCAAAAATTAAAACAAATTAAAACATTGACTTGAATGATGATCGATGAGGTGACCACAAATATAAATTAATTTTCAATCACTCAAGTCAATCTATCAACTCCAAACTAACTTTTTGGTGACCAAACGAGACCTTTTTCAAAGTTTTCTTTGGAGTATGATGAGTATTTGAGATATTCTTCATCTTATTTCCTAAAGTTTTAAATAACAAATTTTAGATCTTTTCGAGTCAAAGTCTTCAATTAAATGATTGTTTAAACTTCAAGTAACAATATTAAGCTAAATATTATCAAGCTAAGGCAATACAAACTAAGATCATTAAAAATCACGTGATGGAATAGACATTATCATCTGAGTTCTAAAACAACAAAAAAAATATTGTTTTGATAAAATAAATTCAAGAGATGTTAAAAAAATAACGCTTTACCAAAAGGAAAAGAATATGCTCAAGAAATGTTAACATGAAAGAAATGAAATTTGATATTTTTCCAAAATAAAACCCAAATATGAAAAATTTGTGTTGTTATAACAAGTTCGTACGGAAATTAAAACCTAAATCAATGCGATCAGGTTATCCTCAATAGAACTGTTCATGCAGACAAAAAAAATATGACATCAGTACTACGCACGTTGAAGTAACGTGCGTAGCCAATGAAATCACGCCACTACACCACGCGCGACAAGGAAAAAAAACGACGCAGTAATACGGGGAATACTCTCCCCTGTGTTATTCATGTGTTATTGTGTGTTATTTATGTGTTATTGCGTGTTATTCATGTGTTATTGATGTGTTATAGTGTTATTATAACACCAAAAATATTCTCATGACACAATAACACATGAATAACACACAATAACACTTGAACAACACGGAGAATATTCCCGATAGAGGAAAAAACGGCGCAGTAACACGAGAGAATATTCTCCCCCGTGTTATTCATGTGTTATTATGTGTTATTCATGTGTTATTAATATGTTATTGTGTTATTATAACACAAGGAATATTCCCAGGACACAATAACACATGAATAACACAATAATACATGAATAGCACAGGGAGAATATTCCCCGTGTTACTGCGCCGTTTTTTTTTCTCTATCGCGTGAGATGTCGTGGCGTGATTTTATTGACTGCGCACCTTACTGTAAGTACGCAGTACTTAAGAATTATTTTTTCCGTGTATTATTCCATAGTGTATTATTCTATAGTTATGCTGTTTTATCGAAATCACCAAATCTGGGACGATGAAATTAATACTTTCGTGATGCTTAATCCCTCCCAACAGACAACGTAACTGCACAGTTTCCGGCGTTCGATGGAGTGAGAAGAAGGAAATCCTGCAATTTCAAGCGATGGCGGTCGCGAGGGCGATATCCGGAAGCCTGTCTGTGAAAGACCGTTGGATTCTGGCGGCATTCAGCACGACCGCAGCGGCCCTATCTCTCACTGGATCCGCCTTCATTGTTCTCTGCTACATACTCTTCAAGGAACTCCGCAAATTCTCCTTCAAGCTTGTTTTCTTTCTCGCCCTCTCTGTATGTTCTCAACTTAATCTCTTTGTTGGGTTCTTTAGTCCATGATGGAAGTAGGTGGAATAGGGTTCTGTCCATTTATTCTTTTTTTGCTCCTTATTCTATGGTGAAACTATGGTAATAAGTGAAATTAGGGTTCTGTTCGTTTTTTTTTCTTTCGCGTGCTTTAAAACTACGGGCGTAACGCATTGCATATTTCTAATTTGAAACTCTCGTACNCTCTCAACTTATCCCTTTCTTGGGTTCTTTAGTCCATGATGGAAGTAGGTGGAATAGGGTTCTGTCCATTTATTCTTTTTTTGCTCCTTATTCTATGGTGGAACTATAATAGGTGAAATTAGGGTTCTGTTCGTTTTTTTTCTTTCGCGTGCTTTAAAACTACGGGCGTAAGGCATTGCATATTTCTAATTTGAAACTCTCGTACTGCAAAACTGACAGTTAATTATCAGGTGGGTGCGAATCGTTTTGTCGCATTTGTTGTTTGAAGGCGTGTGAGATTTGGTACTTGTGATTATACTTAGATATGGCTTGGTGTAGCGTGTTAGCTGACGGTAGCTGCTCCTGCAATGAAGTAAGGAGATTCAAACTTCGATTGTTATTTCTTGTCAGATCTTTCGAGTTGGGGTCTTAGTAATCAGAAGCAAGCGATAATTTTCATTCCCAATGACAAGATGGAATGAAATAGTAGGAGGAGAAGACAAGATTTTGTGGGAGCATTCAGTCTTCCTCTGTCCATGCTAATAGCGTCGGAGGGATGCATCCATTTTTTCCCTTTAACACATATCCATATTGCCTTTGAAGTCCCTTTACTTTCCAAAATGGCATTTATCCCTGGCAGTAGAGTAGTTTTTCATATCAGGATTGTTCTCTCTCTCTCTCTCTCTCTCTCTCTATATATATATATATATATATATATATATATATATATGTACACACNGCATTTATCCCTGGCAGTAGAGTAGTTTTTCATATCAGGATGGTTCTCTCTCTTTCTCTCTCTCTCTCTCTCTATATATATATGTACACACACACACATATATATACATGAAAAATATGACTACATGAATCTCAAGAAAATTCAACGGATCGCACCAAAATGTACCAAAAAGGGGTGGAACCAATGTCTTTTCTGAGGAGGTGGGGGGGNGGTAGCTGCTACTGCAATGAAGTAAGGAGATTCAAACTTCGTTTGTTATTTCTTGTCAGATCTTTCGAGTTGGGTCTTGGTAATCAGAAGCAAGCGATAATTTTCATTCCCAATGACAAGATGGAATGAAATAGTAGGAGGAGAAGACAAGATTTTGTGGGAGCATTCAGTATTCCTCTGTCCATGCAAATAACGTCGGAGGGATGCATCCATTTTTTCCCTTTAACACATATCCATATTGCCTTTGAAGTCCCCTTACTTTCCAAAATGTCATTTATCCCTGGCAGTAGAGTAGTTTTTCATATCAGGATGGTTCTCTCTCTCTCTCTCTCTCTATATATATATATATATATGCACACACACACATATATATACATAAAAAATATGACTACATGAATCTCAAGAAAATTCAACGGATCGCACTAGAAGATACCAAAAAGGGGCGGAACCAATCTCTTTTCTGGGGTGCGCAAACTGCCTCCCTCAACCGAACATGTGAGGGACTATGGTAATGGAAGACAAAATGATATTTTAGGAGGAACAAAATTGATATTTCAAGAGAGGCAAATAACCAAATTGCCCTTCCATTTAAGTAAAATCTTAATTTGTGGAGGGCAACTGCCCCCTCTAGCCCTTCTTGGGTCCCACCATGGTACCGAAGGTTTGCATCCGAAAAATTAAAAGACAGACGTCAAACATCATTTCATTAGTTCAGATCATGTGCTGACTGAAGGAAAGTTTATCCGAACAAAAAAAATATTATGCACCTGATCTGAGAGACGGTTGTATATCATCAACTCCCTCTACTAAATTCTGGGATATCTCATAGAGAAAACCAATGATTGCTCCCCAGAACACATTGACAACCTTCTATGAAGAATTGTCCAAAGGAAAGTTGCTCGCCAGATTACGGTGAGGCATCCTTTGCCTAGCGGTCTAAGTTCGTCCTGAGGTCAATAATGTCTCTAAGGAGGGTTCATTCAAGAAGGTTGCCTAATGACCTTCCAGCCGATGAACTGTCAACCGACCAGGCGACTAAGATTCGACCGAAAATGTTAGCATCATCAAATCATTATTATCCAGCTTCAAACGGTTATGAATAGGGCGTAAACAAGCTGAGCCTAAGACTTTTTTACGTTCAGCTCATTAATTTTTTTTTGTTTGTATTCGACTCGTTTATATATCAAGCTCAAAAAATCTATTAGTGTTCGACTTGTTTTCTTAATGAACGAATATAACATGAGTTATTTACTGAGCTGAACACGAGCTGTTCACGAAAGATGAGTTTTTTTTGACAGCCTTAGTCATGAATATGATACAGTGCTAGCAGCAGTTACGAATATCAAAGGATCCCAGAATCAGTTATAAATAGGTAAAGATGTAATGATACATTAATCACTTGTAATGTTCCTATTTAAACATGAAAAATATGTAACATGCTTGACACTCCCTATAATTTATAAATAGGTTGTGTTTTTCTCCAATGATAAATCATTAAATCTGTTAAAAAAAACTTATGCTCTAGTGCACTTTGCTTATAATTCTTTTGCCTCTACTCCTCTCATCCTTTCAACGCTCTCTCCCTTGAGCGTGAAAAACAAGATATTTTGGAATTTAAAATTCTAAAAGGTGCGGTGAGCTTGCAGTCGTAGTGTTGACAAGAAGAGGTGCGCGTCACAGAGAAGGTTCTCAGTTGAGGGAAACTTCTAAAATGGATTTTGTCTGAGAATTCTTGCAACAACAAATTCAGAAACTACAAGACCGAATAGTGGGGTAGTTGGCAACAATGACCCGTGTTGTTCTTGAAGGGAGAGCACATACTCTTCTAGAACTAAATTCTCAAGCACCTGAGCCCCAAGGCCATCAAACGGCTCAGGGAGCCGAATGAGTTGAAGAATCCCATTATCAAGACAGTGATGAGCCCATGTTGAGAAACAAATCACAAGCACGATGAATGAAAGTTTACCGCCGACTGGAGAATGCATTCTTCTGGCAGATTGTTGATGCAAAATCTCTGAGAAGTTCAATGTTCCATCTTTAGTGCCCTATAAGGGCCAAAGCAATCTGACTGGTCACATTGCATTCTTTAAGTCGGCTATATGCATTCTCAAAGTTTGTGGCGCATTGAAGTTGTCACGACTCGATCCAGGACTTTGAAATTAACGAAGATGGAAACGAATGGTTGGACTGCAGAAATATGTTATCTACTATTCTATTTCTATCATAAGCAATTTAATATTCAAATAATACGTGAAAGAGTCACTAAAGAACGCAAGTAAAATTAACAAGTAGAAATGTGTAATTTTCTGTTTGTTATTTTCGTCTTCTATGTACATTTGATACTCTTCTATTCATCTTTTTCAAATACTTAAAACCTAGAAATAAAATTAAAGCAATATAATGAGTTATCTAAACATAACTTAGGAGCAATCATACTTCTAAATAATAGTAATTCAAGGAGAAGATGCAATATGCATGCTGATTATTCATATCTCTATAAAAAATCTTTTAATATACTAAACTTTCATATTTTTATAAGAAATCTTATTTATACCAATACATATATAAATGACATTTTTTTAAAATGAACATGTATTAATATTCTATATGCATTTATCTTAACTTTACTTTTACTTTATACACTTTACATATATTTCTGTTTCTGTGAGGATCATTATTAACAAAATCTTATTCACCCTTAGCCGATATTGTCCCGTTGACTCTCATCGGCACAACGGTTAACAATCTACAGATCGCAATTGTCTAGGGTGGAAAGACCTATAGCTGCTCCTAGCCGATATTATCATATCGGCATAACAATTAGCAATATAAACATCACAATTATCTAGAGAGGTAAACTTTGATCTACTTGGCTCTGGCCGATATTATTCCGTCGGCATAGTAGTTAATGATCTATCCATTAAATATATATGGGGTGGTAGAAAAACTTTACACACGTTGGTACACTGATGTTCACTGTCTGTAGCATTAGGAGATGAAATACTTCTCTGAACATGCACATACAAACGTTCATATATAAACTATTTCAATCTTTATAACATATATTATTATGAAATATCTTTATTCGTCTACTAACCTGCATCTTTATCTGCTATGCAACTATTCATCATCATATCACATATATCTCTATCTCATGCATATCTCTTACTTATATCACACATATTATTTTCCATCATGTTTATCATGCGTATCTATTCTATCATGTCTGTCATGTAGACATATATATCATAAATCTCATGCATCTCATACATATCTTACATGCATGTCTGTCATGTCTAATCATTCATATCTTTCACATATATTTATCATGTCCGAAGCAATATGGAAAATCTAACTAAACTAGAGCATATATGGAGTCAAACATATCTTTTGAAATAAAGAAAATTACTGAATTTTTGAAATATCATTACTCACCTCGATTCCCACACGAGATTCTTGATCTTTGGTAGTTGACAGGACATTGCAGTAATTTTTATGTTAATTTTAATAATCTATAAAATATAATATTAAACTTTAAGATTCAAGTGATTTCCGTAAATTAAATTATTCTTCTTAAATTAGCATGAAATTATTTTTCCTGAAATTTACGGAACCATCCTACGACGATCTTCTATATGCTTGCTTCGAACTTACTGCCGCAGGTAAACAATTTGGAATTAATAAATATCTAAGGATTTTTAATTTTCTAGCTCATAAAGTAATCAAACCCAAAATAAGTAAGTTTCTTACCTCAAATAAGCTTCTCGGCACAAGTCCACTCTTCTGAAGTTGCCAAATATTCTTCCCTATTCTTCCTATCTTCTCAATCTCCTCTTTTTCTTCGCTAATATCGTGCTAAACAAAAACTCTGAAACCACTTACAACACTTTCAACACAAATTTGGCGTCTCCGACAGTTAACGGAAACAAACAATACTTAAAAAACGATGCAAATCACAAATTGGAAGCATGAGGAAGGAAATGAAAGTCACATATATTGTTAAAATCAGTTTCGTACCTTAAGATTTCGCCCCAGAGTCAAAATCATGAGTTGCGACTCCCCTGCCTGCAACTCACCCCTTTTTGTTTGCGGCTGCTACAGTGGCTCAAGCAGAAGCCTTGCAGGAACTCGCTGGATCCCTTATGTCGAGAGAAAATCAGAAAGGGAGGGAGGGACGTGCGATAGAATCGGGTGCTGGAAGAGGGAATTCGAGAGGGATGTAATTTCAAAGGCTTTAGATGGACCCCTCAACGCATAAATTGAATGATAAGTCGATTGGGTACAGTCATTAGAATTTGGGAGGAGTTAATTAAGGTTTAATTAATTTAATTAAATTTATAACTTTTGATTTCTATATTTTTCAATCTATTCATAATTTATATATAATATTTTATATTGACTTGATCGATTTTACGCGTATAATTTTATAAAATTAACCCGGTTGAAATATGAGAATTCAAAATATTTACTCGATATTTCAAAATAGATTATTACAAAAGTGTTAACTGTCTTACACCACACTGAGAGATGCAACACTTAGATGGTTCAATGGGCTCTCGGTAGGAAGTATTACTTCCTTTGACGTGTTCAATAAGCTATTCATAGTACAGTTCACTAGGGCCCAAAAACCTACACAATGACTCAAAAGCTCTATGATACGTCGAACATGGGTCAAATGAGAGCCTTCAGGCATACAACACACTATTCTAGAAGGAGATGCTGGAAGTATGAAACCTGAAACCTGCGATAGCAAAGACTGCCCTGGTCCCAAATTAAATACTTTCCGGGTTTACGTAAACCCAATACTTTTTCCTAGCTTATGTAGTTGGCCAATGATCATATTGCAGCGGAGGAATATGTCAACCCGCTTGTTTTAAAAAGCGAATAATCCGATCGTCGCTCAAACAAAAAAGGCTCACGAGATGACGAGTGGAGAGAGAAGGATGACTCTCACCCAAAATGGGAGTGAGTTTGTGGTCATCTCGTGGTGACAGTGAGGTCGATTGAAATTCACGAAGATAGAGTCGATCAAATGATTGATCGATGGTAACCGAGGAACATTAAAGCCTGCTCAACTTAGGTTTTTAATGGCAAAGTTGATGAAAGCTATTCAAGCTAAGGAGTACTTCAAGAAGGTTCTGCCGATGAGAACTGAAGCTTTTCCCCGGAACACCAACAAATTCTGCAAGTATCATATGAACTATGGTCACTACATGGAGGAGTGCATAAACCTCCGAAGCTTTCTTGAAAACTGATTCGGGCTGGAAAGCTCAAGGAGGTTGTGACCTCTGGAGCACTAGCCCATCGACAGGGGAAAGCACCTGCAGAAGATGACTCAGATGAACCTGCTCGAGTAACTGCCATCTATATTGCTGGGATAGTGCCGGCTATGTTGAAGGGACTCAGTTAGAAGAGCCGACTGTAAGAGGCTCCGATTAGGGGAATGCTATGTTGTTGCTTCAACCTCAAAGCGGAGGCCCAATCCCCCAATCATCTTTACTGATGCAGGTTTGCCCCCGTAGGGAATCCTTACAATGAAGCTATAATTGTTATGGCAATGATCAATAACTACGAGAAAAGTTCTTGGGATATCTTTTGATGCCCGAAGGAATAAAGGCTAATCCAGAGAAGGTAAGGATGCTCTTGAACATGCCTTCTCCTCAGAATGCTATAAAAATACAATGCTAATCGACCAAATAACAACTCTCATCCGGTTCATTTCCAAGTCGGGCGACAAATGTGCAGCTTCCTTAAAAATACTGAAGAAGGCTAAAAAATTTGAATGGCCGATCGATTGTGAGCAAACATTTTAATTTCTNTGCTCTAGTGCACTTTGCTTATAATTCTTTTGTCTCTAATCCTATCATCCGTTCAACGCTTTCTCCCTTGAGCGTGATACACTAGATATTTTAGGAGGAACTATGGTAATGGAAGACAAAATGATATTTTAAGAGGAACAAAATTGATATTTCAAGAGAGGCAAATAACCAAATTGCCCTTCCATTTAAGTAAAATCTTAATTTGTGGAGGGCAATTGCCCCCTCTAGCCCTTCTTGGGTCCCACCCTGTTACTGAAGGTTTGCATCTGAAAAGTTAAAAGACCAAGACGTCAAACATCATTTCATTAGTTCAGATCATGTGTTGACTGAAGGAAAGTTTATCCGAACAAAAAAAAAAAAACATCATGCACCTGATCTGAGAGACAGTTGTATATCATCAACTTCCTCTACTAAATTCTGGGATATCTCATAGAGAAAACCAATGATTGCTCCCCAAAACACTTTGGCAACCTTCTATGAAGACTTGTCCAAAGGAAAGTTGCCCGCCAGATTACGTTGAGACATCCTTTGCCTAGCGGTCTAAGTTCGTCCTGAGGTCAAGAATGTCTCTAGGGAGGGTTCATTCAAGAAGGTTGCCTAATGACCTTCCAGCCGATCAATGAATTCTCAATCGACCAGGCGACTAAGATTCGACCGAAAATGTTAGCATCAACAAATCATTATTATCCAGCTTTAAACGATTATGAATAGGGGCGTAAACAAGCTGAGCCTAAGACTTTTTTATGTTCATCTCATTAATTTTTTTTTGTTTGTATTCGACTCGTTTATATATCAAGCTCAAAAAATCTATTAGTGTTCAACTTGTTTTCTTAACGAACTAATATAACATGAGTTATTTACTGAGCTGAACACGAGCTGTTCACGAAAGACGAGTTTTTTTTTACAACCTTAGTCATGAATGTGAAACAGTGCTATAGCAGTTATAAATATCAAAGGATCCCAAAATCAGTTATAAATAGGTAAAGATGTAATGATACATTAATCACTTGTATTGTTCCTATTTAAACATGAAAAATATGTAACATGCTTGACACTCACTATAATTTATAAATAGATTGTGTATTTCTCCAAGGATGGATTATTAAATCTGTTCAAAAAAACTTATGCTCTAGTGCACTTTGCTTGTAATTCTTTTGTCTCTACTCCTATCATCCGTTCAACGCTTTCTCCCTTGAGCGTGATAAACAAGATATTTTAGGAGGAACAAAATTGATATTTCAAGAGAGACAAATAACCAAATTGCCCTTCCATTTAGTAAAATCTTAATTTGTGGAGGGCAATTGCCGCCTCTAGCCCTTCTTGGGTCCCACCCTGTTACCGAAGGTTTGCATCCGAAAAGTTAAAAGACAAAGACGTCAAACATCATTTCATTAGTTCAGATCATGTGCTGATTGAAGGAAAGTTTATCCGAATAAAAAAAACATTATGCACCTGATCTGAGAGACAGTTGTATATCATCAACTTCCTGTACTAAATTCTGGGATATCTCATAGAGAAAACCAATGATTGCTCCCCAGAACACCTTGGCAACCTTCTATGAAAACTTGTCCAAAGGAAAGTTGCCCGTCAGATTACGATGAGACATCCTTTGCCTAGCGGTCTAAGTTCGTCCTGAGGTCAAGAATGTCTCTAGGGAGGGTTCATTCAAGAAGGTTGCCTAATGACCTTCCAGCCGATCAATGAACTCTCAATCGACCAGGCGACTAAGATTCGATCGAAAATGTTAGCATCAATAAATCATTATTATCCAGCTTTAAACGATTATGAATAGGGGCGTAAACAAGCTGAGCCTAAGACTTTTTTATGTTCATCTCATTAATTTTTTTTTGTTTGTATTCGACTCGTTTATATATCAAGCTCAAAAAATCTATTAGTGTTCAACTTGTTTTCTTAACGAACGAATATAACATGAGTTATTTACTGAGCTGAACACGAGCTGTTCACGAAAGACGAGTTTTTTTTTTACAATCTTAATCATGAATGTGAAACAGTGCTAGTTGCAGTTACGAATATCAAAGGATCCCAGAATCAGTTATAAATAGGTAAAGATGTAATGATACATTAATCACTTGTAATGTTCCTATTTAAACATGAAAAATATGTAACATGCTTGACACTCCCTATAATTTATAAATAGGTTGTGTTTTTCTCCAAGAATGGATTATTAAATCCGTTCAAAAAAACTTATGCTCTAGTGCTCTTTGCTTATAATTCTTTTGTCTCTACTCCTCTCATCCGTTCAACGCTTTCTCCCTTGAGCATGATAAACAAGATATTTTAGGATTTAAAATTCTAAAATGTACGGTGAGCTTGCAGTCGTACTGTCAACAAGAAGAGGTGCGCGTCACAGAGAAGGTTCTCAGTTGAGGAAAACTTCTAAAATGGATTTTTTCTGAGAATTCTTGCAACAACAAATTCAGGAACTACAAGACCGAATTGTGGGGTAGTTGGCAGCAATGACCCGTGTTGTTCTTGAAGGGAGAACACATGCTCTTCTAGAACCAAATTCTCAAGCACCTGAGCCACAAGGCCATCAAACGGCTCAGGGAGCCGAATGAGTTGAAGAATCCCATTATCAAGACAGTGATGGGCCCATGTTGAGAAACAAATCACAAGCACGACGAATGAAAGTTTGCCTCCGACTGGAGAATGCATTCTTCCGGCAGATTGTTGATGCAAAATCCCTGAGAAGTTCAATGTTCCATCTTTAGTGCCCTACAAGGGCCAAAACAATCTGACTGGTCACATTGCATACTTTAAGTCGGCTATATGCATTCTCAAAGTTTGTGACACATTGAATTTGTCACGACTCGATCCAGGACTTTGAAATTAACGAAGACGGAAACGAATGGTCGGACTGTAGAAATATGTTATCTACTATTCTATTTCTATCATAAGCAATTTAATATTCAAATAATACGTGAAAGAGTCACTAAAGAACACAAGTAAAATTAACAAGTAGAAATGTGTAATTTTCCGTTTGTTATTCTCGTCTTCTATGCACATTTGATACTCTTTTATTCATCTTATTCAAATACTTAAAACCTAGTAATAAAATTAAAGCAATATAATGAGTTATTTAAAGATAACTCAGGAACAATCATACTTCTAAATAATAGTAATTCAAGGAGAAAATGCAATATGCATGCTTATCATTCATATCTCTATAAAAAATCTTTTAATATACTAAACTTTCATATTTTTATAAGAAATCTTATTTATACCAATACATATATAAATGACATTTTTTTCTATGAACATATATTAATATTCTATATGCATTTATCTTAACTTTACTTTTACTTTATACACTTTACATATATTTCTGTCTCTGTGAGGATCGTTATTAACAAAACTTTATTCACCCTTAGCCGATATTGTCCCGTTGACTCTCATCGGCACAACAGTTAACAATCTACAGATCACAATTGTCTAGGGTGAAAAGATCTATAGCTGCTTCTAGCCGATATTATCCTATCGGCATAACAGTTAGCAATATAAACATCAGAATTATCTAGAGAGGTAAGCTTTGATCTACTTGGCTCTGGCTGATTTTATTCCGTCGGCATAGTAGTTAATGATCTATCCATTAAATATATCTGGGCTGGTAGAAAAACTTTACACGTGTTGGTACACTGACATTCACTGTCTGTAGCATTAGGGGATGAAATACTTCTCTGAACATGTACATACAAACATTCATATATAAGCTATTTCAATCTTTATAACATACATTATTATGAAATATCTTTATTCGTCTACTAACCTGCATCTTTATCTGCTATGCTACTATTCATCATCATATCACATATATTTCTATCTCAATACTTATGTCACACATATTATTTTCCATCATGCGTATCTATTCTATCATGTCTATCATGTAGACATGTATATCATAAATCTTATGCATCTCATACATATCTTACATGCATGTCTGTCATGTCTAATCATACATATCTTTCACATATACTTATTATGTCCGAAGCAATATGGAAAATCTAACTAAACTAGAGCATATATAGAGTCAAACATATCTTTTGAAATAAAGAAAATTATTGAATTTTTGAAATATCATTACTCACCTCGATTCCCACATGAGATTCTTGATCTTTGGTAGTTGACAGGACATTGCAGTAATTTTTATGTTAATTTTAACAATCTATAAAATATAATATTAAACTTTAAGATTCAAGTAATTTCCGTGGATTAAATTATTCTTCTAAAATTAGCATGAAATTATTTTTCCTGAAATTTACGGAACCATCCTACGACGATCTTCCATACGCTTGCTTCGAACTTACTGCCGCAGGTAAACAATTTGGAATTTATAAATATCTAAGGATTTTTAATTTTTTAGCTCATAAAGTAATCAAACCCAAAAGAAGTAAGTTTCTTACCTCAAATAAGCTTCTCGGCACAAGTCCATCCTTCCGAAGTTGCCAAATATTCTTCCCTATTCTTCCTATCTTCTCAATCTCCTCTTTTTCTTCGCTAATATTGTGCTAAACAAAAGCTTTGAAACCACTTACAACACTTTCAACACAAATTTGGCGTCTCCGACAGTTAACGAAAACAAACAATACTTAAAAAATGATGCAAATCACAAATTGGAAGCATGAGGAAGGAAATGAAAGTCACATATATCGTTAAAATCAGTTTCGTACCTTAAGATTTTGCCCCAGAGTCAAAATCATGACTTGCGACTCCCCTGCCTGCAATTCACCCCTTTTTGTTTGCGGCTGCTACAGTGGCTCAAGCAGAAGTCTTGCAGGAACTCGCAGGATCCCTCATGCCGAGAGAAAATAAAAAGGGAGGGAGGGACGTGCGATAGAATCGGGTGCTGGAAGAGGGAATTCAAGAGGGAAGGAATTTCAAAGGCTCTAGATGGACCCCTCGACGCATAAATCGAATGATAAGTCGATTAGGTACAGTCATCAGAATTGGGGAGGAGTTAATTAAGGTTTAATTAATTTAATTAAATTCATAACTTTTGATTTCTATATTTTTCAATCTATTCATAATTTATATATAATATTTTATATTGAATTGATCGATTTTACGCGTATAATTTTATAAAATTAACCCGATTGAAATATGAGAATTCAAAATATTTACTTGAATTTTCAAAATGGATTATTACAAAAGTGTTAACTGTCTTACACCACACTGAGAGATTCAACACTTAGATGGTTCAATGGGCTCCCGATAGGAATTATTACTTCCTTTGGCGAGTTCAATAAGCTATTCATAGTGCAGTTCACTAGGGCCCAAAAACCTACACAAGGACTCAAAAGCTCTATGATACGTCGAACATGGGTCTAGTGAGAGCCTTCGGGCATACAACACACTATTCCAGTAGGAGATGCTGGAAGTATGAAACCTGAAACCTGCAATAGCAAATGCTGCCTTGGTCTCAAATTAAATACTTTCCGGGTTTACGTAAACCCGATACTTTTTCCTAGCTTATGTAGTTGGCAAATGATTATATTGCAGCGGAGGAATATGTCAACCCGCTTGTTTTAAAAGGCGAATATTCCGATCGCCGCTCGAACAAGAAAGGCTCGCGAGATGATGAGTGGAGAGAAAAGGATGACTCTCACCCAAAATGGGAGTGAGTTTGTGGTCGTCTCGTGGTGACAGTGAGGTCGATTGAAATTCACGAAGACAAAGTCGATCAAATGATTGATCGATGGACCGAGGAACATTAAAGCCTGCTCAACTGAGGTTTTTAATGGCAAAGTTGATGAAAGCTATTCAAGTTAAAGAGTACTTCAAGAAGGTTCTGTCGATGAGAACTGAAGCTTTTCTCCAGAACACCAACAAATTTTGCAAGTATCATATGAACTATGGTCACGACATGGAGGAGTGCATACACCTCCGAAGCTTTCTTGAAGAACTGAATCGGGCTGGAAAGCTCAAGGAGGTTGTGACCCCTGGAGCACTAACTCAGCGACAGGGGAAAGCACTTGCAGAAGATGACTCAGATGAACCTGCTCGAGTAACTGCCATCTACATTGCTGGGATAGTGCCGGCTATATTGGGGGGACTCGGTCAGAAGAGCCGACTGTAAGAGGCTTCGATCAGGGGAATGCTATGTTGTTGCTTCCACCTCAAAGCGGAGGCCCGATCCCCCAATCTCCCAATCATCTTTACTGATGCAGGTTTGCCCCCGTAGGGAATCCTTACAATGAAGCTATATTTGTTATGACAATGATCAATAACTACGAGAAAAGTTCTTGGGATATCTTTTGATGCCCGAAGGAATAAAGGCTAATCCAGAGAAGGTAAGGATGCTCTTGAACATGCCTTCTCCTCAGAATGCTATAAAAATACAACGCTAATTGACCAAATAGCAGCTCTCATCCGGTTCATTTCCAAGTCGGGCGACAAATGTGCAGGTTCCTTAAAAATACTGAAGAAGGCTAAAAAATTTGAATGGCCGATCGATTGTGAGCAAACATTTTAATGCCTAAGGTAATCGCTGGCCTCGCCTTCATCGCTACAAAGTTCGAAATCGAAGGAAGAACTCTCTCTATATTTGGGAGTTGGCCCGGAAACTATCAGTTCGGTCTTAGTTCGGGAGGAGCTGGGAAATCAATTTGCCATCTACTACACAAGTCGAGTTCTCAGAGTTGCTGAAGTCAGGTATCATATTATGGAAAAAACTAACATTTGTTTTAATTGTCTCTACTCGTAGGTATTTATGAATGCACCTGGTTAGGGTCATCACTGACCATCAACTCAAATGTGTGCTCCATCCGGAACATTTCGATTTGCTCTTAAAGTGAGTTGTGGAACTCAATGAGTATGACATCACTTACATTCCTTGAACTTGAATTAAAGCTCAAACTATGGTTGATTTCCTAGCAGACTTCTCCGAACAAGTCGAATCAAATAAAGAGACTGGAGTTGGCAACCAAACCTGGACATTGCACATTGATGGAGCCTCGAGCCAGACGAGCCCAGGAATCAGACTGACGCTAAGCAGTCCGACCGAAGAACATCTCCATCACTCTGTCGCTCTTGAGTTTGAAGTCACAAATAATCAGGCGAAAAATGAAGCACTAATAGCAGGACTACACTTAGCTCTTGAAATAGGCATCCATCATCTGCTATTTAAGTTAGATTCTCAATTGATGATAAAATAAGTTAACAGGGAATTCGAATCCAGGGATGAGATGATGATCAAATACTTGAACAAGGTAAAACCAGAGATAGGAAAGTTTGCATACTTCAGAATCGAGCACGTCTGACGAGAGGAAAACCAAGTAGTTGATCTTCTGACAAAAAACATTTGTTTTTGAGAAAGGATACCCTTAAGTTTTTTTTGTCTAACTATTAAAGAGTTTGAAATCATGGAAGTGGAAATTGAAAATGCAAAGAGTTGGATGGATCCCTACATCCAATAACTAAGAATATTCGTTTACTTTCTGAAACACTTTATTCCACTTGTGATAAATGATGATTATTTATCATAGTAGGTTTTTTATATTGATTGGAGTATTTAGAATGTCAATATCTTAGTTGATAAGAGATTTCGTATTATTTATACCATAAGGGGCATAAATCAGAAGAAAAATCTATTGATACTCATTTTTCTTCATTGTACTTTAAGATAGGATGGTGTAATTTTGTTTTGCTNGCCATAAGTTCGGTCTTAGTTTGCGAGGAGCTGGGAAATCAATTTGCCATCTACTACACAAGTCGAGTTCTCAGAGGTGCTGAAGTCAGGTATACTATTATGGAAAAAAACTAACATTTGTTTTAATTGTCTCTACTCGTAAGTATTTATGAATGCACCTGGTTAGGGTCATCACTGACCATCAACTCAAATGTGTGCTCCATCCGGAACATTTCGATTTGCTCTTAAAGTAGGCTTTGGAACTCAATGAGGATGACATCACTTACATTCCTCGAACTTTGACTAAAGCTCAAGCTGTGGCTGACTTCCTAGCAGACTTCTCCGAACAAGTTGAATCAAATGAAGAGACTGGAGTTGGTGACCAAACCTGGACTTTGCACATTAATGGAGCCTCGAGCCAGACGAGCCCAGGAATCAGACTGACGCTAAGCAGTCCGACCGAAGAATATCTCCATCACTCTGTCGCGTTTGAGTTTGAAGTCACAAACAATCAGGTGAAATATGAAGCACTAATAGCAGGACTACACTTAGCTCTTGAAATAAGCATCCATCATCTGCTAATTAAGATAGATTCTCAATTGATGATAAAATAAGTTAATAGAGAATTCGAATCCAGGGACGAGATGATGATCAAATACTTGAACAAGGTAAAAACAGAGATAGGAAAGTTTGCGTACTTCAAAATCGAGCATGTCTGACGAGAGGAAAACCAAATAGTTGATCTTCTGTCAAAGAACATTTGTTTTTGAGAAAGGATGCCCTTAACTTTTTTTCGTCCGACTATTAAAGAGTTTGAAATCATGGAAGTGGAAATTGAAAATGCAAAGAGTTGGATGGATCCCTACATCCAATAACTAAGAATATTCGTTTACTTTCTGAAACACTTTATTCCACTTGTGATAAATGGTGATTATTTATCATAGTAGGTTTTTGATATTGATTGAAGTATTTAGAATGTCAATATCTTAGTTGATAAGTGATTTTGTATTATTTATACCATAAGGGGCATAAATCAGAAGAAAAATCTATTGAGACTCATTTTTCTTCATTGTACTTTAAGATAGGATGGTGTAATTTTGTTTTGCTTTGGCATTTCGTAGTAAACATCTTTGCTGTAATCATATCATTATCTAATTAATATGTTTTCTAATAAAAGAATATAAATCCGCGGCTCACTTAATCTAAATTTTATTCTTTTTTGTGTTACAATTTTGCATTATGTGCAATAAAATTAACTTCGATTAATAAAAGAGTTTTAATATGTAATGTAGAGAGCTGTTTTTTAATATTATTTTTCATAATTATGCCTCTAATATGATACATAATTTTTACATTGCTTATGATATGTACAAGTTGACATAAGATAATCGAATAAAAAATCAAATAAGGTATTATGCTATCATTAAATATGGAACTTATTCACGAATTATTTGAATAATAAACGAAAATGTTCCCAAACATAAATGAATAAGTTTATCATTGTTCAAGCTTGTTCATTTTTATGTCCAGCTTTTAAACTTACTTTTGTTTAGGCGTATTCAATTATGTAAATAAATAAATAGAAATGAGCCTCTTATGAGTGAGAATATTGAGCTGTTTATCAGGTGCATGTTTACTCACAGCCCTATACTGAGAAATAGAAATAGAATAATAGGAAAATCTCGTACCTGAGATTTAGCCACATATCTGAGTGCATATCCTGCCCAAGAATTTTAATGAAATATGCATGTTATATAAAAGCTTTATGTGAAAGCATGTTATTTATGCATGAAAGAGTTATTAACTTCAATTGTTTGTTTCATAAACTTTGCTATTAATTTAATTTCTTGTTTTCTTTATTTGTTTTGTTTTAGTGGTTAGTTTGATATTTCTCCCGTAAATGAAATTTTAGGCATGCTTAAAGAGTTAACTGGGTTCTAATATGTTCTATTGATGTTTCAGGATATGTTCTGCAGCTTCTTCAGCTTAGTGGGGTATGCCCTTCGTTGCATTTTTGAAATAGAAAAGTTACTTGCCAACTTGTCTTGTTTTTTATCTTACTTTTTTTTTCTGGCTTTCATTGCTTCTTTCTTTTGTTAGGAATTAGTAAATGTAAACGTTCATTTACTTTGTTCCAGTTATACTGCCCGAACAGCAGGTGGTCATACTTCATTGTTACTATAGTCTTGCAGCAAATGCGATAGATGATAGTTGTGGAACTAACTACCACTAATCAGTCATGAAAGTAGGATTATTTGAATAACTAGATGATCAATTCACTCAATTGATTTCTTATTTCTCATGTATTGACTTCAGGATTTCTAATCATGACATTCTCTAAGCACATCAAATGCTGCTGTTTGGCTTCAAGTGCTTAAAAAAAAACTCCGCTAAATCGATAAAATGCATAACATCTAAGTAGTTAAATGCCATCTATCTTGTGATCGATTTCTTTTTTGATGTGTTGTATTAGATTTAACGACAATCAAATCTCTAGCCGTTATTTATTATTTTTTTCCTATTAGCTTTTATTCCCTCATTTTGTATTTCCTTTTGACTTTATTCTATTTTATTTTATTTTTTTTATTTGGTTTATTTTGTTTTATTTTTTTTCCTTTGTTGTGTCTATTATATTTGGATTTAAATACTCCTCATTCTTTCAATAAAATTAAGCTGCTCTATTCCAATTGTCAACATAATATCAGAGCCTAACCCTAGATTTGATAGCCCCTACCTTCTCTGTTGGTTCCAGCAGCTGCCACCTAGCCGCTGGCCTCCTATGCCTGTTCCAACAGCCGGTGATTCCCCTTGCTACAAGTGCAGCCATCTGCCTGTTCCAACTTCTGTTTTCATTGGTTCTACAGACGTCGGGTCAACTGAAAGAAGCAGCAGCCGCATGTTTCGTCTGTTTTTAGTTCCAGCCCTAAGTTACTCTTTTCCGTCTGTCTTTAGTTGCAGGTTTCGTATGGCTCTACAGGCATCTGTTTCCAGCAGCAATTGATCCAACCTCCAACACCGAATCACCTTTAGCTTTGNTACAAGTGCATCCATCTGCTTGTTCCAACTTCCGTTTTCGTTGGTTCTGCAGACGTCGGGTCTACTGAAAGAAGCAACAGCCGCATGTTCCGTCTGTTTTTAGTTCCAGCCCTAAGTTACTCTTTTCCGTCTGTTTTTAGTTGCAGGTTTTGTATGGCTCTACAGGCATCTGTTTCCAGCAGCAATTGATCCAACCTCCAACACCGAATCACCTTTAGCTTTGTTTCCAACAACAGTCTGGTTCTACAGGCATCTGTTTCTAGAACCAACCGATGCAGCTTTCTGTAGTTCCCTGCAAATGTCCAAATTCTTGCATTTGTATCTATATGTCGTGACTCTACTGGAATTCATCTATGGCTCAGAACCACAACATCTCCTTTGGCTTTGTTGGAATTATGGAAGATTCCTCCAACATTGATTCATCTTCAAAATGTGTTCTTGATTCCATGGGAGGTTCGACTCCAACCTCCACTCCCTTGTAGATCGGAGGACCGTAAACTAACATGAGTTTCTTGATCACTACTCATAAACTGAACGACAATAACTTTCTCCAATGGTCCCAAGTGCAGTCTTTATTCATCAAAGGACGTGTGAAGTTTGGTCACCTCACAGGAATGTTGTGTGAGCTTCCAAAGGCTGACTCGACATATGGAGCTTGGGAAGTGGAGAACTCCATGGTCATGTCGTGGCTGATCAACTCCATAGGGACGTCGATTAGTAGTTCATATATGTTCCTCCCTTCTGCTAGTGCTCTCTAAACAGTTGTCTGCGATACCTACTCAGATGTAGGAAATTTCGATCAACTCTATGAAGTATCTAAGAAAATCTGGGAAGCAAAACAGGAGTCAAAGACCGTGACCTAGTATAATAATGACCTTGTTGTACTATGTATGGAATGCGATCTGTACTATAACTACACTTGGGATTCTTCGGCCCACCTGTCCCTTTTCTAGAAGATTGTAGAAAAGGATCGTATGTTCTAATTTTTGGTTGGCCTTAACAATGACCTTGATGAAGTCCAAGCCATATTGTTAGTCGGGATCCTCTTCCTTCCCTCGCACCTCTTTTATCGTGATCTGTCGAGAAGAAAACTGGAGACTCATCTTGCTCATCACCTTTACTTCTTCAGCCGAATCGTCGACCTTGATCTCAAATAGTGATCAACTCTCATTCATGCCACCTTGGATTGGTCACCCTATTTGTGATTACTATCACAAACCCAACCACACTCGGGACAAGTGTTGGAATATTTACGATAAGTTGGCTTACAAACCTTCAACCTAATCCTCTGCTAACAAGGGTCTAATGGCGACGACCAAACCTACCACAGCTCAATAGAACCTTACCCGAAACATCCCGGAATCCTCCGAATCACTGAAAAATCAAATGGAGCAATTGATCAAGCTTCTTGGGGTCCGTCGACCTCCCACGTCCTTCAAGGTACTCTTCCCATGGCTCTTATAGTTTATTCCTCCTCTAGTCCCTGGATTATTGATTTAGGAGCCATGGATCAATTGATTAGATGCTCACAAGCTTTCTCAACTTATTATTCTTGCTTTCGAAAAGATACAATCAGAACTGTTGATTGTTCATGTAGTTCCATTACTGGTAAATGATCGATTATACTAACAATTGATCTAACTTGGGAGTTTGTTTTACATGTTTTAAAGTTGCAATGTAACTTGTTATTTGTCAGCAAGCTGACGAATGATGTTGATTATGTTGTTAATTTCTCTTATTGTGGTTATATTTTTCAGGATCGTCGTTCTAGGATGATGATAATAACTGCTAAGAGGGTAATCAAACTCTACTACTTCAAAGAAAAGAGCTCAGAAAGTGCGGACACGCCTCTCAGAAGTTGTAGCTCACCTCAAGTCATTGAATGTGCTATTATGTTATTGCATTGTAGTTTAGGTCATCCTAGTTTTCAATATTTTAAAAAAGTGTATCATTTGATGTTTTCTATTACCCACTCTACACACTCCAGCTAATTTCTCTCTCATTTGTAGTAACTTATTGGAACGTTCTCGTGCTCGTAGCTGCACCAATAAAAGATCGCTCCTGACTTTAATTGATGACCATACTCAAATGACCTGAGTCTACATTTTAAATGACAAGTTGGAAGTTGTTACTTTCCAAAACTTCTACACCTTCATTTTAACCCAATTTAAAACTCCTATACATGTTCTTTGAACTGACAATGGTTGTGAGTTTTTCCAACTCTATTTTAGGTGAATTCTTTGTGGTAAGAGTATTCTCCACCAGCTCATGTACAGACACTAAACAAAATTGGATAGTCGAGAGGAAAAACTGTCACTTATTCGACGCTGCTCGTTCCATTTTTTTTCAATCCAATGTCTTGAAACATTTTTAGAACGATGTCATTCTTATTGCCACTTATCTCATAAATAAGGTCCTTTCTTAAATTCATAAGTTTTGAACCCCCTTAGCTGCTTGATGTCATGCTTCTCTGCCAATCGGTTCTTATCCACATTAGACCCCAAGATTTTTGGGTAAGCTACTCATGTTCGGAGTACTGTTCCCAATCAGAGTAAACTTGATTCCAGATCCATATAATGCATTTTTCTTGGGTACTCTGCTACTCAAATGGGGTATCAGTGCATTGATCCTACCACTAACAAAATCTATGTGAGTGTTGATGTCTCTTTTTTTGAAAGTATTCCCTATTTTCCTAGCTCTGTCTTACGTGAAGAGCATGTGGTCTTAGACATTATCCCTTATTCTATTTTTATGGATGTTCCCCCCATTGTTCCTGCCTGTGAAGAGTCCCCTGTTTCAGTGAGTGCACCATTTCCTCCTCCCGCTATTCGTGTCTACACTCTTTCTTCATTGTTGTTTGGTTAACCATGATATCATTTGGTGTCAGAGCTAGCTTTATTCTAGTCTTATCATAGGGTTAGCTAAATCCATCAAAACCTAACCCATTCATTTCACATCAACCCATTCCTTTATTGAGTTTTCAAATCGATCACCCAAAATATTTTCTTTATCACTTATATTACTCCATACACATTTCTTTTACATACCCCAAGTCTAAACCCTAGTCATGCCACCGAGAAGATAATAGTTGGAAATCTGTTCGAGGACAAAATGTTGCTAATGAAAAATCCAAATAAAGGTTTCCATGAACTTTTTAGGGAGGATGTACAATGGAAAATACTCGAACTACAACAAAGGCTTGCCAACTTCTAGAGGAGATAATCGGGAGGGGTCACATATAGCCAAAATGGTGTTCGTAAGAATGCAGTGAATCCAATCCACCAGACAAATTCCATATATGAAGAATCACTAACTTGAAGATTTGACATTAAATATCTTAAAAGTCACGATCTTGAAGTAAATATAGATTTGTCATATTTTGATGGCCGCTTGGATTTGGACGAGGCCATCAAGTGGCTTTGGATAGTGGAACATGTATTTGAGAACCAAGATGTTCCATAGGAGGGAATGGTAAAACTAGCCGCCAACAAGTTATGGAATAGTGTATCTCGATAGTAGGATAACTTGAAGATTATTCGACAACGAAAGTGAATAGTAAAATTACTATTCGACCCCAGATGAATCGAAAATGTAACGTCAATACCTATCAGTTCATTACAAATATTACATGTTTTTGGGGCAACATCACCAAATAACTGCTACATCTAATAGACAGAGTTCAATCTAAGGATCAAGTAGTAAGAGTACAACCTACGAAACATCCAAGGCGACCGCATCTGAGGAGACACTAGTCCGGAGTAGAGAACAGGTGGAACCAATTCTATAGTAACTAAAATTAAACAAATAAATAAATGAATATAATAATAGTATTAATAATAATAAATTGAGAAGACACTAAGAATAAGTTTCCCTTCAGTTACAACTTAAGAGTTGTATTCCTTTTCGAATCAATAGTTACCCTCATTCTAATCGATGAGAGACAAACAATAGAANCACATCTAACAAACAAAGTTTAATCCAAGGATCAAGTAGTAAGAGTACATCCTACGAAACATCCAAGGCGACCGTGTCTGAGGAGACACTATTCCAGAGTAGAGAACAGGTGGAACCAATTCTATAGTAACTAAAATTAAACAAATAAATAAATCAATATAATAATAATAAATTGAGAAGACACTAAGAATAAGTTTCCCTTCAGTTAAAACTTAAGAGTTGTATTCCTTTTCGAATCAATAGTTACCCTCATTCTAATCGATGAGAGACAAACAATAGAAGAAGGAAGAGAAGAAGATGAGAAAGAAAAGGAGAAGGAAGTAACCGCTTGCTGCATAAGAGACAACATTAAGCCCTAGCCCATCGGTCGAGGAGGAAGGAAGGTGGTTACGCGGCTTCACTGCTTTGTTCAAGCATGTCTAACCCTAGCCGAAAGAAGCAACGACATTCTGCTCGCGTGTAGAGGAAGGAGGAAGCAACATTGTTTTGCGTGTGCAGTGTCAAATTGAGACTTGGCCGAAGACAGAGGAGAAAGGAGGTATGCGGCTCTATCCAGAGGAGAAAAGAAGTTGTAGCCATAAGCTTTGCATGCATTGCCCTGGGTTGAGCCGAGACCGAAAGAGAGGAAGGAGTTGAAGGGGAGGAAGTAAGGCTCTGATGAGAGGAGAAATAATATCTCACGCTGAAGGAGATCTAAAGCTCATGCTTGCGTTAGGGCAATCTGATTGACCGAAGTTAAAAATATGAGTTTGTGTTTATAGAAAGTTTACTTGAATCAAGAAAGGAAGGCTTGATAAATTCTTGAGATTTGAGAAAGAGTTGAATCAAGACATTCAAATAAGGATAAGGTAAATTTTTATAAATTTTATGCGTTAATTATATAAATTGGTTTAATTAAATGTGGTGTTAAATTCATATCAACAATTTTATGAATTAATATTATTGATTTTAATTTATCAAATAGTTGAATTAAAAGGACGATAGAGAGGTCAAAATGTTAGGTGAAGTGAAGTGAAGGAATAAATATTTCAAAGGTCTTTTATGAGGTGAGTTATCATTTTATTTTATGCATTAAATTAATGTTTTATTAAATGAATAATTACTTTATTAAATGGTTTAAAACAAATATTTCATTTATGTCTTGGAGTTTGAAAGTTTGAAATGTGTATCAGAAATGGGAGAAAGTAACATAAATATGGAGATAGATTTTAAAAGATTTTAAATTGATATGAAATGATTTGTAACGACTTAAGTCACTCGGGATTGCCCCCATATAGTACTAACAGTGGATGCGATATACCTGTGCACAATAAAAGAAATGGTAAAGGTGTACCTTCAAGTGCAAAATTTGAGTATACGTATGGATACAATTTTAAGAATACATTCAGGTATGATGATAATCCTGTTATGACTCTTAAAAATGTTAAACAACGTAAAAACTTAAATTGAAATGGGAAATGAAAAATATAAAGTGAAAGTTTACACTTTTATTCATACATAGCATTTGCATATCAATTTAATATATATTAAGATTGTTATTGTTCACTAATTCAAACTTACTGTTGAAATTAATGGTTTCTTTGAGGAAAAGAAAAGTTGTAGGTTAATATGACTAGCATGAGGGATTTAGTTTACAGGAGTATCACTGCTGCTAGATATTATGATTTTTATTTTTGCAATTTTTTTTTTTTGACAATGATATAATGTTGCGTGAATTTAGATATTTTTACTTGCATACTATTCTATTATTGTTGGATGATTTAAATATTCTTATTTGTATTTATGGACTCTTTATTATATTGAAAGATTTAAATATGAGGACAATAAATTAAATGTTATTATTATCCGCTGCAGTCTTGACTTACTTTAATTTGAGTTATCAAGCCCGGTCATGACGAATCTGCATTCTTAAATCCGTGCCAATCAGGAAATGTTTTAAGTGCCACGAATTTTGGCATATAGAATCAACTTGCCAACCAGAAAAATGATCTCTTTTATTAATTGGGGAGCAGTTAAAAAAATAGACAATGATATAGTAGGCACTGAAGGAGGGGACACAAAAGAGTACCAAATTTCAACTTATGAGAGAATAACACATAGCTCAAGCTCAACCCGTGATATAGACACCAACAGAACTAACATTGGTGGTCCAAGACAGTCCTAAGTATAAGGAACCGACTCCAAACGCATGAGAACCCTAGATAAGAAAATTTCAAACTTTTTCTGATTTATAGTCTACTTCCTCAATTTTCCCTACTGAGGGAAGTCCAACGCATCGGAGATGAAATACTTTTGTGAAACTCATAAAAAACTATGTGGAGTCATTTGAGTATTAAAATAGTTCAGCAGTATACCCACCGACAGATTATCAGACAGAATGGATGAACCTCAATGTTGGAAAGTTCTTTGGATCTTTGGGGATAATAACATCCTACAATGGGACTCGAGTCCTTTCAGAGAAGAAGAAGAGGTCTCTCATTAGCGTTTACACTTCAGTGTGGTCTACCTAACATAGTTTTCATCTCAAAGCTAATTCCTCCTTACATATAGACTCAGACGAGTATGGGGAGTGGAAGAAGTAATTATAGATCTAGTGGCCTGAAAGTTACTTTGGGAGAATCTACGTCTATATGTAGTACCAACTTAGGTTGTGCCAAAAGAGGATGGATACATACTATAGTAGGATGCGCTTTGGAATAAAAGCACTTGCAGGATTGGCTTACTGGGCAATTATAGTAGTTCCACTCTTTTTAATGTGGTCGACCTAATGTCATACTATGAGGAGACAGAAGTTTCGACGGATGAGGTTGAAGATCCCATAATCCGGGGAGATTGGAGCGGGCATTTGTTTTTCTGTGAGACTATGACAGACGCGGTTTGGACTGTTAGGTCCAAATGATTCGATGGTGAACCGACCCTCCTGTTTTCTTGGGGTTGTTTCCCACCCTACAGGGGACACTCCATAGTTGCTCTAATATTATATATTTTGTTTCTTCGTGTTTTAGGTTAATTTTTGTGTATTCTTGTTCGGGATAGCCGTTGGCGTCTCTTTTTTTCCTTCGAGGTATTTATCCAAGGATTTGGGTGGTGCTCCAGATGTATCTCGCTCATAAGGTGGTGATTATCTTCTTTATCCCCTTTCGCATCCTCCCCTCCCGGCTACCCTTCATTGTGGAAGTGCTCCTGAACAACAGCCCGTTGCTGTGTTCACCGCATTTCTCAAATTCTACCCGCCTGTCCTTCCTTTCACCACTCCAAACAGACATCCTCTTGTTGTCCCGCAGTCCCCCCGCATCACTCATCGCTAACTCCATCATTTCACCTCGCTGCCGTCGCCCAAAACAGCCACTATGCGCTGTTTCCCTTGCTGTCCAACCTTCATTCTCACTGCCACTGCTCAGAACAGCAACCAAACTTGTTACTGCAGCTCCACAGATTTCCCTTGCTGCTACCAATACTCCTTTGCTTTCGCCACACTTTCCTGCGCGTCCACCACCATTTGCTACCTCTCTAGGGGTCCAAACCCTCGCCGATCACCACCACCATCCCGAGATCCACCCTAATTTGAGTTTGTATTGCCATTTGTTGCAATTTATGATTTCTTATATCTTTGGTAGTAAGTTCCTATTTGAATTCCTTAATAATATTTATTTTTTCACCGTTGTTTGGTTAATTCTGTTAGTACTACAATAATCATAGGCAACTGCGAAAAAATGTATGGTGCAGCTCTGATCACTATCATGGTTGAAATTTTTTATTATTATTATAATATCATTTTTAAAGCAGCAAACTGGAGCATCCAGCCTGATTATTTTGTTACTGGGCTGTACCTTTTTTGGGCAATTTAAGAAAAGCTTGAATATGATATGGCATCTTTCTCTTGGCCTTTTTCAATTTTTGTTTCAGTTTGTATAATTTGATTTATTCTTATCTTTCGAACTGAAAATATAATCTAAAGTCTTTGTTTGGATGTAAAAAAACTAAGTTGTTCCTTCTGACCGTGAGCTAATGCATCTGTACTGTTCATATTTAATAATTTATCTTTCAGGGAACCATCAAATGGATTATTTTGCTATGCTCAGGACTATAGTGCACATTTCTTTTGCATAGCATCCTTTCTGTGGACTACAACAATTGCGTTCACACTTCATCGTACTGTTGTCAAACACAAAACTGACGTTGAAGATTTTGGATCAATTTTTCATCTGTATGTGTGGGGTATGCTAACTACTTTCCTTTGTTGTCTTCTTTCAATGCATGAATAGTTTTTAAGATAATTTCTCTGTTTTCTATCTCTTGTTAATATGTTATATTGAAGAACATCAATGTAATGCATATGGGTGAAAGCAAATTTTGGTTGAGCGAGCTGGCCTTAAATGTATGCGTTACTTCTTATATGCATGCTTGTATCAACGCATATAAGATATGTGCATGTACGAGCCAATTTCAAAGTTAAATTGAACTAATTTTGAACCATCCATCTTCAAGTTGAAGCAAATTGATTTTGTTTCTTAGCCAATTAAAATTTCAGTGATTATCTAGTGATTTTGTTAGTGGAAAATATAACTGTCAGCTCTAATAGTGTTTTATCATATGTTTGGGAGTTTATTAGGTATTATTTAATATTATCTTTTATGTCTAATTGATTAAAATACATGAATAAGGATATGTTTTCTATAGTTCGCAAGAGAAACCAAATCACTATGATGGATATCCATGGATATCCCCATATTGATGCGAGAATTTTTTAGGGTTTAGGTTTTTATTAATCTAACATGTGATGTAGAAAATAATGCAACAAAGAAGAAAATTCCACATGACTCCAGCCATTAATCGTACTAATTAATGAAAATAAAATTTAGCATTGGTGTCCACACACAACCTGAATCTCATGCAACAGAAAGATATATAAATAATGACTAGTTTGACGAAACACCATCTTATTTTTAACCAATAACACGAAAAAAGAATAGAATAATAAGAAAAATGAACTGAAGAAAAAAAAAATGAAGTAATTACAATTTCATAAGATGGGCTTTCATGAAATTTCTAAGTCATGCATTTGATCGAGGAGCTGATTCCTGAAAGGAGAAAACATTTTCATGTTAGAATCCTAATTTTACTTATGATTCAATAGTTTTCTCAAGTGCCTCAGGCTGCCCTTATTTGTAATTTTAAAATTAATGCTGAAAGCAACCACTAAAGGACAACATACGAACTTCAATAGAATGAGAAATTTTTGGAAGGAGCCTTAGCAGAATATCATTATCAGATAGAAAACTCACAAGATAGCTAAGATTCTTTCTAAAAGCCTCTAGGGCGTTCAAGGAAAGCTACCGATAGAAGGAATTATAAAGAGTTCGCAAGAAGTCATCAACAGAAAAACCCATAAGGAAGCCAATTTTGCTGAAGGCCTGGGAGAAAGGATTCGTAGAAATAGCTGCACTTTTCTGTTGAAATTAACAAAAAGAAGTTAAATGCAGTTGTGATGATAAATTTATGAACTTTAGTTGAAATAAAAAAAAGGAATGGTACATATCAACGCACACCGTTGAAATTTTATGTGACAAGAAATTTAGTGTGTAGTAAATATATTGAAATTCAATCACAACAGACAAATAATAACGCAATATGACTTGTGAAGGTGGAGGGGCTGGAATGATAGACCTCGAATTTGTATAGCTGAGGCGAGCTTGCCCAAATATTAAGTCTCACACTTGATTAGCAAGCTGAATCTCAGAAGGAAAATGATGATTTACGTACCTAAAGGATTTTGTTTTTCAATATCTATTTGTTTGCGTGCTCTGAATTCCTATTTATAACCAAAAAAAGTAATAGTAATAATAAATTTCATGATGCAACTCGCTGAAGAAGGAATCAACTTTAGCAACTTAGAATTCCCACAAGGCCCAAAACAATTGATGCGCTTGTTGCTATATGTCTAGGAAGCCATGGGACAAATTGCATAAACCATCTTTTTGCTATTGTATTAAAACAAACCTGTGAGGAAACTATGGTAGAGACCACAAGAAAACTCCAAAAGTAATCATGGAAGTTGTTTGAAACCGCATATGCTACTGTCTGGGAAACCAAATGAAGCCATTGATTAACATGAAATATCAAAAATATATTAAATACAGAAACGAAAATTCACCTGCAAGAGTTGTAAAATAGGAATAAACGGAGAGGTTGCTAGAGGTGCGGAAATAAGATAGGCGTAGAATCACATCAAAAGCTCATAAGTTGTGGTAAATTTCCCAGCTTAGTATGATAAAATGAGATTTTATTCAAAATAACTTTGGCGATAGTTTTTGCAGAAGTCGAAGCAGCTGATTTTCGTTTTGATATCTATTATTTTTTTTTCAAATTTTTAATTCTTTTTTGTTTGCCTCATATGCCAACATTTTTACTATTTCTCCTGCTCATGCTTTTGACAAATGAATTTTGGCAGGAACCTCTTTTGCTATGACTGTCATACGTTCCATAGGCAGTGACTATGGACAGATTGGCGCGTGGTGTTGGACTGGGTCCGGAAAGAAGGAAAAGGCATGTGCTTACTTTTATTGCAAATATATGACGTAGCAACTCATTATTTTTTTCTTAGGATTATATAGTGATTCTGATACCATATTTAGCCCAAACCACAACGAAAAATAAATGCTATTACTTGAAATGAATACTTGGTACATGATTGCAATGAAAAGAAAATGCAACAACCAACACACAACGCTAACACTCAACTTTGGCTGAATTCGAGTTGGAGGGAAGGCTGCCAAAAGGGTATGTGGCCGAGAAAAGGAAGGTGATTGGGGTGATCTAGTGACAAAGGACAACATATGGAGGGCTGGGAGATAAAGGACAATATGTATGGGGGTTTGCAGACAAGGGGAATAGCAGATTGGAGGGGTGGAGGCTAGGAGATAGTGAACTAGGAGAGTTCGGCGACCATGAAACAGAAGGTTGGAAGGGTTGACGACAAGGGAATAGTAGGTGGGGAGATTCAGCAGCGGAGGAAGTAGTTGGAGGGGTTGCTGGTAGCACCAGACAATAGAGCGAGGGTTGTACAGGGACGACGACAACGAGAGGGATGGCTGAAAAGGTAGCGGAAGGATTGTGCAAGGATTAATATCGCTGCAGGATCAAGCTATAGTTGGAGCACCCCTGTCGGCCGCTATTTTTTTTTGAAAGGAGATAAGAAATGATTTTTGTAAATATGAAAATAATTTTAATATAAATATGATTTTTGTAAGTAACATTTTAATTTAAAAATAGACGAGACTAAAATGAGTCTCACATATTAAATAGTTTAGACAGTTGAGTGCGATACCACAAGTAATACACTATCCCGAAGGATAAACATACCACTTAACAATAGACTCAACCACATAAACTAAGAAGTTTGTGACATCCGTTTGACCTGCAAAATCTTTTATGTGTGACCGACAAGTTCCCTTACCTAATATAAGAATTAGATAAAATTTATTTTACCTGGGTTCAAAGTTCCCTATAGAGGCAAGTCCCTGTAGTTAATTACATCTTAAATGATCGGGGCACTTAAAAAAACTCTCGATTAAGATCAGTGGTTTTACCTTCAAGGTTTCAAAGTTTAGGCTTCCAAGATTGGACATGAGAAAATCAATTCGGAATGGCTCAAATAGGAACAATTATTTTTAAGGAATCCAAAGGAATGAATAGTAAAGGATATCACAGATTCAGGGAGAACCTCGGTGACTTCCCAACTATCCTATTGTTTGGCTTTATGTCTTTGAAATGATGTTATTTAATGTTTAATACTGCAATTTATTTTTTAAAATTTAGGACTTAGATTCGCACGATATCTGATCGTGCAAATGACTTAAAAAGATAAGAGGATTTACACCGTACCGTATGGTAACCTCAGAATCTTAAAAGTGTTAGGGCTTATAATTGCTCAACAGGGTTGTGCAAAAGTCCTAAAGACAAGGTGAGAATTTACGTTGCGCTAAGCAAACTACCTCGAAATCATATGACTTGTTATTTAAACTAAATTAAATGCTTGGTTGATGTGAACTTGTTTTGATGTTACAGATCCATCTCGAAGTTGCTCTTCTGTGTGTTCTCGTCTTGCTGCCTATGGTGTTTGCTCCAAGCTCCTCGTTGTAGTACTTCATATTTGACGTTAATTTTAAGGGTATATGCAATTATTGTTTAGTCAACGATCTGCTGCCGGATACTTCCTATGAAACAAACTACTGACCTCCTATTCTAAGTTATAATGTGTAAAAGAAATAGTAGCAGTATAAGTATAATGACAAAATTTAAGAAATGAGATAACATGCTTTGTATCAACAAAAGAACTGTCACTTGGAAAAACTCAAGAAAGAGCGACAAATGACGGGCGTGGTTGAGCTTGTCTGAGGTAGCATGATTGTGCCATCTGTTGATCACCTCGCACGACGCAATCCCTGCTGGGGTTAGAAATTTGATCTTCAAGTGTGTTACAGAAGTCACGACGCCAAAAATTGATTGCAGTGGTCTCCCGAAGATAACATTATACGCCGATTCTGATTTGACAACGATGAATTGAACTGAGTGGGTTATCTGTCAAGGAAAATCTCCTAAGACAACTAGAAGATTTATTGTACTTCCGACCATCATTGGTCGATTATCAAAACCATATAATGGTCCGGATGCAGGTTGAAGTATTTCCCTTGTTAATCCCAAACTGAGGAAAGTTGAATAGAATAAGACATTGACAGAGCTCCCATTTTCGATCAAGATCCTCTTTACGTTATAGCAGGGCTCACCAATTCCTGCACTAATGACGAGAGGATCTTGGTGGGGGACTCGTACTCCTTCCAAATCGGAATCATCAAAAGTTATAGGCTCGAGGCGTAATTTCTTCTACATTAGTTCACCTCGTACAGTGACAAGGACTTGATCAATCAGAGATGGGCCTCCAACAATTGTTTGAACCATGTTGCTGCCTTGGTGTATCTTGCCCCCCAATAGGAGCATTATCAATACCAGTTTGTTTGTTTTGTATAAATCGACCGAGATATCCCTGTTTAATTAACCTTTCAATCTCTTCCTTGAGTTGTTTACATGCTTCAGTGGAGTGACCACGACTTCGATGAAAATGACAGTATTGTTCTTGATTTTTTGTGTTAGGTTTTAGGGCGTGAGGCCACTTAACGGCTTGCTCATCTTTGATAGTCATTAAGATGTTAGCACGTGATGTGTTGAGCAGTGTATACTCTTTCTTGGGTCGATATTCAGTTCGTTGGCCTGCAGGTTGAGGAAGGATGTCGTGATTTCTCTGTTGTTCGGACTTTCTCCGTTGCGAATATTGATTATTATCTCCAGTGTTACCTTTGCGCTTTCCCCCAAATTTCTCAAATTTTTCCTTATGTACATTGATGGCCTCGTCTGCAGTGATTTGGGCCTCAACACGGTGGACAAGGTCGGCATAAGAACGAACCGTTTCCCGCATCAGCGATGAGTAGAAGGGTCCTGGGCGAAGCCCCCCTAAATAACTCTGGATCTACTCCTGGAATTTGACGGGCTTCAGTAGAAAACCTGCGGAAGTAGTCTTTTAGTGAATTTCCGAGAGATGAGATGAATCCTTGATGATCCTTCGATTTGCGATGAACTGCTCCGCGAAAAGTTTGGCAAGCTCATTAAAGGTGTTTATAGTGCCCCCCGTAGAGAATAAAACCAAGTTCGAGCTTGTCTTTTAAGAGTAGCCGGAAACACTTGACACAAAAACGCATCAGAAGCACGTTGAATGTGCGTGATAGTTCGATAATGATCAATATGCTCGTAAGGGTCGGTTGTCCTTTCATATGTATCGATGCTCGGAAGCTTAAAGCCTGTTGGGATGGGGTGTTGGAGGACCGCATTTGCTAAGGGAGAAGATTCATGGATGTTACGATGTGTAGAAGCGATCCTTTTTCTCTAAGGAGAACTCTTCCCGGACGAGGCGTCGTATTCCTTGCGAATGACATTATCTGGAATTGCGGGAAGATGTGGCGATGTCGGGTGATCTGCACGAGATGGATGAGTGGAACTTGCTGTATCTAGGGGCTCAACATCACGACCTGACAGGGGATGTGTTTCTTCCTAAGGAGGCGGGTCGACATGAGTTCCTCCGAGCGGTATTTTTCTCGTACGTCGCGGAGTTAATGATAAACGAATTTCATCCAATGGTGTAGGCAGCGGCTG
>JXCR01035592.1:29292-42762 GCA_002079205.1 Phalaenopsis hybrid cultivar
CGGCCAATACATTGGTTTCGCAGACCAAACGGATGTCATAATTTTCTTTAGTTTATTTGATCGAGCCTCACCCTCAATTTTTGTGTTCATCATTCGGGACAGATACATGATTTGAGGTAAAGCGTTTTTTCATCTAAACTATGAAAATTATGGGATCAGTTTGACTTCATCTTTTTCAAAACTAAATTTAAAAAAAAACGTTCTTCCGAAGCGGACAACGGGATTTCAATTCCGATGACTGACAGCTTCTTACGGGCAAACCTCACACCAAAAATTGTGCCGACAATAATCGAAATAACAATCCATATTTTAACTTTTATAATTTTGGATGGAAAATCACCCTAATTTTAGTTGGGATAATTATAACAATTCGATGAATCCCTCCAGAAACTTGAACAACCAAGGAAATCCTAGTTATCGACCTTATTATCCTCCTAGATTTAACTCTAATCCTAACCCACAAGTTAAGGAAAAGAAGTTAGCAATGGAAGAAGTAATGTTAAACATGAGAAATCAAATACAGAATCAATGGGCTGCTATTAGAAAGATTAAAAATCAATTATGACATATTGCTACTGCATTTAGTAACAGATTTTTTGGAATTCTTCCAAGTACGGTGGAAGTTAATCCGAAAGATCAAAATAAGGAGCAAATTAAAACTATTCAATTACGAAGTGGAAAAGAAATTGAAACAAGAATCCAAAGAGAAACTGAAGTTGATGAAGAGAAGGAAGCAATGGAAAATGACCAAAATGAAAATGAACAAACACAAGGTCCTGTAGAAAAACCATTACCTCTATTTCCTCGAAGACTGAAGCAGAAGAATAAAGATAAACAATTTTCAATTTTTTTTAAAATCCTTAAGAAGTTAACGATAAACATTCCTTTTGTTGAAGCTTTGGAACAAATGCTAAGTTATGTGAAATTCATGAAGGAAATATTAAACAAGAAAAGGAAGTTTACAAATCATGCGACCATTGCACTCAGTGAATAGTGTAGTGTTATTATTCAAAAAAAACTTCCTGAAAAATTAAAAGATCTTGGTAATTTTACTATACCTTGTGCTATTGGTGAAAAGTTTTTTGGAAAATCTTTACGTGATTTAGGAGTGTGTATCAATTTTATGTCTTTATCGATCTTTAAACGTTTAGATTTGGGATAGATTTCCCCTACTACTGTAACACTTCAGTTAGTTGATCGATCAATAACTTATCCAGAAGGAGTTATAGATGATGTATTAGTAAAAGTTGATGAATTTATTTTCCCTATAAACTTTATAGTATTGGAGATGGAGGAAGATAAAAAAATTCCTATTATTTTGGGGAGACCATTTCTTGCAACAGGGAGAGCTGTGATAGATGTGCAAAAAAAAGAACTAATAATGAGAGTTAATGATCAAGAAGTAACATTTAGTATTGCAAAAGCTATGAAATATCCAACAATAGAAAAAGATAATGAATGTTTAGGGTAGAAGTAACTGATTATCTGAGTAATAAAAAAACTTTCTATTTAAGCCCCAAATATTGATCCCACGGGGAATATTTAAATTTGAAACGATAAATTTACTACAAAATTCACAGAAAGTCAAAACAAAATTTTATCACTAATTTCAAATGTTGAGATATTATCAGAACTAAATTATTTAACTAATAATAAAACTGAAATACAAAGTTTAAACATGGTTTGACCGACCGACGCTAGTTGACGCTGCCACGCTCCCTTGGATTTCATGTTGATTTCCTAGAGGAAGCATTGGGTTAGGAATCCCGTTGATGCGGGTTTTTGTTATGCGTTATAAATTTTTTTCAACAACATAACACACAAGACAACTGTACTAAAAACTATGCAAAATAATCACAATAAAAATTACTTCAGTACAATAAGTTTTCTCTTTTAAAATATCTAAAGTTGTCACTCCTAATAAATTAAGGTTTACTTTAAATTTCAAATCTTCATTAGGTTGTAAATGCAAGTATACGTATCACTCAAATAATAAAGAGCTCTACTGGAGTCCTAAGCATCGATCCCGCAGGAGGTGAAAATTTGTTTGGAAAATCACGCAAAAGCATAATATTTAAACTATAGAAAACTTAAGTAAGAAAATAGGTCAAAATTTGTGTAATGTTACTAAGGAAACTACGTTTACTACACTAATATTTAAACTTCATAGTTAAATTTACTAAAAACTAAATTAGGTTTTGTGATGAAGAGTTCAAATTTAAGAAAGCATTATTTCCCTTACAACAAGATTATAGTCAGTAAATCATCAAATTGAATAAAATTATTTTGTGTCAAATAGAAGCAATTATATTCTTTATTTTTTTACAAGTGATAAAGAACATTGGCTAATCCAGTGTTTAGTCCCTAAATCTGTGGTTAGCCTAGAAAGATACTGGCTCTTACTCCAGACTTCCAATGTTTCTATCGCCTGAGGGCTAACATCTCGCTTTAGTTTCAATATGCCTTGACTAAATTAGGGATTTTAGTCTGTAACTACAAAATCTCCAATTTTATGTTCATCAATGAATATTTTTTTATTTATTTGCACTCAACCCTATGGACTACATTCTCATCCATGAAATCGAATGTGACTCTTACTTTATTGTGGAAAGCATAACCCTCTCAGATTGTATGTTTCACAACAAATTTTAACAATTCAATTAGTCAGATCAAAAAGTAAATGAAGTTCAAAGTTTGAATCATCACAAATATAAAATTAAAATATTGCACAACAATCTTGATTCTTCACATGACCATTTCTCTTTGTAGGGAGAATGACAAAGAAATCTACTTAGAATTCATGAGGAAGATACAACAAAACATGTATTTTATATATAAAAACAAGTTTACAAAACAAGAAAGAAAAGTAAAACAACTTAACTCAATCTCTTCCCCAAGTAAATCCCTTGAAGTTTCTTTGAATATCTTTCTCTCTTTACAATAACACTCAAATCTCTCTTAGAAATGTAAGGAAGAAGAAATCTCTCACTTTCCCTCTCCTCTTACAACACTTAAGGCACTTGCAATACTCTTCACCAACTTGGAACTCACGCCTCACACCTTTACAATCAACGCACACCACTTTTTTTGACATGAAAACACTCATTTATAATGTAGGGACAAATTTACCATGAGTCTTCATAGGCACCTCTTCAAAATCCATCCAAATTCAATGCATTTGTAAAAATAATTGTCTATAGCGCCTAGGCGCCGAAATCTAGCGCAGGCGTCGTCTTCTTTGTATTATGGTGCTTAGGCACTAGTTTAATTTTTAGAAAATGCTTTTATACTTTTTGCAACATTTAAGCTCCAAATGCCTAGACTTAGTATACCTGCATAAAAACATGAAAATACATTTCTTTAAAGTGCAATATCACCAAATATGAGCCTTAAAAACATATGAAAAAATGAATATTTTTCTGGTGCATCACTCGTGGATGGTCAACTCCTATGCAGAGCCAAATAATCTCTCTCTTTGAACCCTTGACCTAAATCCTAACGAGTTGGAACCCCAATTTCCCTTTGCTTTGTCTTTCCCTAAGCTTCCTTGGATAGTTTGGGATGTTTGAATTTTGCAATGTGAAGCTAGCTCACTTTGTAAAATCATGAAGAGTCGTAAAATGATAAATACTTTGTAGCTAGTTCATTCCAAAACATCGTGGAGAATTTACTTTTTGAAGACCAGAGGTTAAACTCCCCAAACACCTTGTCAAAATAAGAGGTGGTCATGCCGCACATCCAAGTGCTAAACCTTAGGTGTCATATGTGAGATTGTTAGCACGAGTATGTCTCACCATATCAAGTTGTTTTTCTGCATCACCTTTTGCCTCGACAGGCCACTTCAATCCGGTCGGCATCACTTTTTCCTCAATCTGCCGCCTCGGCCCTGTCGGGATCCCTTCTGATCAACTGGCCTCCCTGGCCCGATCAACCGATGGCTTGGTCCGACCGACCATCCCATCCTAGTCAGTCAATCCATTGCATGGTGTATGCCACAAATGTGCATTAGTACATGAATGCTTGCTTGCATGATGCACTATGCCATGTATGTGCTAGTCATTTGCATGTGTTTGGTATCTATTGGGGCAAGGTGTGATTCTCCTCACTAGCATCCTAAACCCTAGGGGACTGGGCTGGAAAAGTACCTTCACTTTATTGATTTACTAGAGGCAGACCCCTCATTATGATGATTAGCTAACGATATCTATGACTTCATCACTCCTCTTAGATCTCATGAGATCGCTTGGATGGGTCTGATTTCATCATTAAAATTGGTGATGTTCCATTTCAGGCATGTGTTCATGTCTTTGCATTGCATAACATGATTTTAAATTATGCATTAAAATACGCATTTGTGCATGTATCATCGATCAACTGCCTACACCGGCTTGTTCGATTATCCTTTCCGTTGATATGATCAATCAGTGTAGCCATTGACCTGAGCGGTCTTTCAATCACTTTCTCATTGACTCGATTGATCGATGCATCAACTGACCCAATCACATCGATCAACCACTTTCATTTGTTTAGCTGATTGACCGCCATTGATCTGATCTGTTCAACTGACATTTCTTCGTTGATCAGCTACCCGCATCGTTCTTATTGAGTAATTCCATCAGTTTGTTTGATTGGTCGCCATCAGTCCAATCGACTTTATGGAACTTTCTTTGTCGATTGACCACCTGGCCTGATCAACCATACTTCATCAATATATTGTCTACACCGGTCTGATCGACCACTTCCAACGGTTCATCCGATCGGCCGCATTTACCCGATCAACTCGAATGACCTTGCTTCGTTGATGGACCGCCTGACCTAGTTGATTGTCCTTCATCGATCAACCGCCTTGACCTGATTGATTATCCTTCATCAATCAACCCCCCACGCCAGTCTTATGTCCCACTTCTGTCGGTTTATCCTATTAACCGTCACCAGTCTGATCGGCTGATAGAACCTTCTTTGTTGACTGACCACCCCAACTAGATCGATCGTGCCTGCTCGATTGACTGCCCCGTCTTGGCTAAACATTCTTCATCAATTAGTCGTTCACGCTTGTTCAATCGACTCGTGTCGTCAGTTCAACTGATTGCCTGCTCCAGGCCAGATCATATCAATCAACTCCACATAAATGTTGCATTTTTTGCTTTCTTATTTCACATTGACACATTTGCATTTGCATCCCATTGTGCATTGCTGAGCATATGCCTTCTCATGCTTGTGGTGGGTGTTTATGCCCTCTTTGGCACGACTTTTTATGCCTATCTTGTGGCATCTCTATGTCATTATGCACCTTCGCATGTTTGATTTCATAGCATATTGTGTGTTTGCATTTTCATATGCATGTGTTTTGCACTTTATTTGCCGCTCTTGCACACTCACCTTCGACACTTATGTGTCTTCTTCGGGGACATCTTGCACATCAAGCCTACCCAATGCATATTTCTCTCCAAGAAGAATTATGTCATCTATTCAACTACGACACCACCTTGGTTCATTGTAGGTGGTTTGCCTCTAGACCCATCTTTCAGGTCATGCCTCATTGACCTCTAGACCCATCTTTCGGGTCATGCATCCTCAGCCTTTGAACCCATCTTTCAAGCCATGCCTCCTCAGTCTCTGATCCCATCTTTTGGGTCATGCCTCCTCGACCTCTGAGCCCATCTTTTGAGTCATGCCTTGTTACTTTCGCATCCACCGAAGGCACAATACATCTTTGTGTACTGTCGGTGTGTTCGTCATGGGTATATGCTACTATATGCTTATGATGAATGCTTGTTATCTCGTGATCACTCCTACTCTGATGAAGTGGTCATAATACATTGGATCACCTTGTATTTGCATGTGCATTCCCAATCATCTTGATGATGAAACTAGCTCATTAGCTGAGTGACCCTCTGTCAGTCACAATGCGACATTTAGTATTGCCAACGAGGATGTCTCTGTGGGCAATACTAGCTCTCACACCGTGACTGACATGCGTATGTTGTGGGTCTAACATGTGCATGGCTATTCATTTCCTATGACCTATTTTAAAAGTATAATATATATATNACGTTTTATAGTCTTTCTTGTACTTTCCTAACGCACTTTTATTTATGCTTGTATTTGCATACCTGCATAGAAAATAAAAATTGCATAAATCACCCCCACAATATTTCAAAAATATAAGACAAATCAAAACTTAATCACAAACATCACAAAAAATACAACTTCAACTAAATTAAAATGTCTATATTGGAAGATCGGGAACCCCTCGGAGGAGGTAACCTACGGTTGCTAACGAGACTTCCCACGGTCTAAATGAAATTATGGAAACTCATTAGTTTGGTTTATGAGTCTTCCCACGGTCTAAATGAAATTATGGAACTCATTAAGTTGAGTTTAGTAAATTCATTTTGGAACATAGTGATTCCAATAGAAAATAGTGGTGCCGGGACGATGAAACCGTGGGATCTTGACCGGTGTCTTTTCCCACGATCTAAATGAAATTATGGAACTCATTAAGTTGAGTTTAGTAAGTTCATTTGGACTAAGCTATGGTCTAAATGAAATTATGGAACTCATTAAGTTGAGTTTAGTAAATTCATTTGGACTAAAGTCGGTCTAAATGAAATTATGGAACTCATTAAGTTGAGTTTAGTAAATTCATTTGGACTAAGTGTAACGAGGCTTCCCAAGGTCTAAATGAAATTATGGAACTCATTAAGTTGAGTTTAGTAAATTCATTTGGACTAAGTGATGTCTAAATGAAATTATGGAACTCATTAAGTTGAGTTTAGTAAATTCATTTGGATTAAGTGATCCACGGTCTAGATGAAATTATGGAACTCATTAAGTTGAGTTTAGTAAATTCATTTGGACTAAGTGATTCCAATGTAAAATAGTGGTACCGGGACGACGAAACCATGGGATCTTGACCGGTGTCGCTTTAATCAACTTTAATATGCCCATANCATCAAATTGAATAAAATTATTTTGTGTAAAATAGAAGCAATTATATTCTTTATTTTTTTACAAGTGATAAAGAACATTGGCTAATCCAGTGTTTAGTCCCTAAATTTGTGGTTAGCCTAGAAAGATACTGGCTCTTACTCCAGACTTCCAATGTTTCTATCGCCTGAGGGCTAACATCTCGCTTTAGTCTCAATATGCCTTGACTAAATTAGGGATTTTAATCTGTAACTACAAAATCTCCAATTTTATGTTCATCAATGAATATTTTTTTTATTTATTTGCACTCAACCCTATGGACTACATTCTCATCCATGAAATCGAATGTGACTCTTACTTTATTGTGGAAAGCATAACTCTCTCAGATTGTATGTTTCACAAAAATATGAAATTAAAATATTGCACAACAATCTTGATTCTTCACATGACCATTTCTCTTTGTAAGGAGAAGGACAAAGAAATCTACTTAGAATTCATGAGGAAGATACAACAAAATATGTATTTTATATATAAAAACAAGTTTACAAAACAAGAAAGAAAAGTAAAACAACTTAACTCAATCTCTTCCCCAAGTAAATCCCTTGAAGTTTCTTTGAATATCTTTCTCTCTTTACAATAACACTCAAATCTCTCTTAGAAATGTAAGAAAGAAAAAATCTCTCACTTTCCCTCTCCCCTTACAACACTTAAGGCACTTGCAATACTCTTCACCAACTTGGAACTCACGCCTCACACCTTTACAATCAACGCACACCACTTTTTCTGACATGAAAACACTCATTTATAATGTAGGGACAAATTTACCAAGAGTCTTCATAGGAACCTCTTCAAAATCCATCCAAATTCAATGCATTTGTAAAAATAATTGTCTATAGCGCCTAGGCGCCGAAATCTAGCGCAGGCGTCGTCTTCTCTGTATTATGGTGCTTAGGCACTAGTTTAATTTTTAGAAAATGCTTTCATACTTTTTGCAACCTTTAAGCTCCAAATGCCTAGACTTAGTATACCTGCATGAAAACATGAAAATACATTTCTTTAAAGTGCAATATCACCAAATATAAGCCTTAAAAACATATGAAAAAATGAATATTTTTCTGGTGCATCACTCGTGGATGGTCAGCTCCTATGCAGAGCCAAGTAATCTCTCTCTTTGAACCCTTGACCTAAATCCTAACGAGTTGGAACCCCAATTTCCCTTTGCTTTGTCTTTCCCCAAGCTTCCTTGGATGGTTTGGGATGTTTGGATTTTGCAATGTGAAGCTAGCTCACTTTGTAAAATCATGAAGAGTCGTAAAATGATAAAAACTTTGTAGCTAGTTCATTCCAAAACATCGTGGAGAATTTACTTTTTGAAGACCAGAGGTTAAACTCCCCAANGTATTGCAAAAGCTATGAAATATCCAACAATAGAAAAAGATAATGAATGTTTAGGGTAGAAGTAACTGATTATCTGAGTAATAAAAAAACTTTCTATTTAAGCCCCAAATATTGATCCCACGGGGAATATTTAAATTTGAAACGATAAATTTACTACAAAATTCACAGAAAGTCAAAACAAAATTTTATCACTAATTTCAAATGTTGAGATATTATCAGAACTAAATTATTTAACTAATAATAAAACTGAAATACAAANGTAGAAGTAATTGATTATCTGAGTAATTGATCTCGAATGTGATATAGTTGTGTAAAAATTATATAGTTGACTCCGCTATACAATGGTGCCAAAAGTTTGATGCAATATTTTATGAATTAGAAATTTAAGCAATTAATGTTTGGATTCTACGTAAGTATACACTTCGTTATCAAGTAATAAAAAAACTTTCTATTTAAGCCTCAAATATTGATCCCACGGGGAATGTTTAAATTTGAAACGATAAATTTACTACAAAATTCACAGAAAGTCAAAACGAAATTTTATCACTAATTTCAAATGTTGAGATATTATCAGAACTAAATTATTTAACTAGTAATAAAACTGAAATACAAAGTTTAAACATGGTTTGACCGACCGACGCTAGTTGACGCTGCCACGCTCCCTTGGATTTCATGTTGATTTCCTAGAGGAAGCATTGGGTTAGGAATCCCGTTGATGCGGGTTTTTGTTATGCGTTATAAATTTTTTTCAACAACATAACACACAAGACAACTGTACTAAAAACTATGCAAAATAATCACAATAAAAATTACTTCAGTACAATAAGTTTTCTCTTTTAAAATATCTAAAGTTGTCACTCCTAATAAATTAAGGTTTACTTTAAATTTCAAATCTTCATTAGGTTGTAAATGCAAGTATACGTATCACTCAAATAATAAAGAGCTCTACTGGAGTCCTAAGCATCGATCCCGCAGGAGGTGAAAATTTGTTTGGAAAATCACGCAAAAGCATAATATTTAAACTATAGAAAACTNGTCACTAGGTTGTAAATGCAAGTATACGTATCACTCAAATAATAAAGAGCTCTACTGGAGTCCTAAGTATCGATCCCGCAGGAGGTGAAAATTTGTTTGGAAAATCACGCAAAAGCATAATATTTAAACTATAGAAAACTTAAGTAAGAAAATAGGTCAAAATTTGTGTAATGTTACTAAGGAAACTACGTTTACTACACTAATATTTAAACTTCATAGTTAAATTTACTAAAAACTAAATTAGGTTTTGTGATGAAGAGTTCAAATTTAAGAAAGCATTATTTCCCTTACAACAAGATTATAGTCAGTAAATCATCAAATTGAATAAAATTATTTTGTGTAAAATAGAAGCAATTATATTCTTTATTTTTTTACAAGTGATAAAGAACATTGGCTAATCCAGTGTTTAGTCCCTAAATTTGTGGTTAGCCTAGAAAGATACTGGCTCTTACTCCAGACTTCCAATGTTTCTATCGCCTGAGGGCTAACATCTCGCTTTAGTTTCAATATGCCTTGACTAAATTAGGGATTTTAGTCTGTAACTACAAAATCTCCAATTTTATGTTCATCAATGAATATTTTTTTATTTATTTGCACTCAACCCTATGGACTACATTCTCATCCATGAAATCGAATGTGACTCTTACTTTATTGTGGAAAGCATAACCCTCTCAGATTGTATGTTTCACAACAAATTTTAACAATTCAATTAGTCAGATCAAAAAGTAAATGAAGTTCAAAGTTTGAATCATCACAAATATAAAATTAAAATATTGCACAACAATCTTGATTCTTCACATGACCATTTCTCTTTGTAGGGAGAATGACAAAGAAATCTACTTAGAATTCATGAGGAAGATACAACAAAACATGTATTTTATATATAAAAACAAGTTTACAAAACAAGAAAGAAAAGTAAAACAACTTAACTCAATCTCTTCCCCAAGTAAATCCCTTGAAGTTTCTTTGAATATCTTTCTCTCTTTACAATAACACTCAAATCTCTCTTAGAAATGTAAGGAAGAAGAAATCTCTCACTTTCCCTCTCCTCTTACAACACTTAAGGCACTTGCAATACTCTTCACCAACTTGGAACTCACGCCTCACACCTTTACAATCAACGCACACCACTTTTTTTGACATGAAAACACTCATTTATAATGTAGGGACAAATTTACCATGAGTCTTCATAGGCACCTCTTCAAAATCCATCCAAATTCAATGCATTTGTAAAAATAATTGTCTATAGCGCCTAGGCGCCGAAATCTAGCGCAGGCGTCGTCTTCTTTGTATTATGGTGCTTAGGCACTAGTTTAATTTTTAGAAACTGCTTTTATACTTTTTGCAACATTTAAGCTCCAAATGCCTAGACTTAGTATACCTGCATAAAAACATGAAAATACATTTCTTTAAAGTGCAATATCACCAAATATGAGCCTTAAAAACATATGAAAAAATGAATATTTTTCTGGTGCATCACTCGTGGATGGTCAACTCCTATGCAGAGCCAAATAATCTCTCTCTTTGAACCCTTGACCTAAATCCTAACGAGTTGGAACCCCAATTTCCCTTTGCTTTGTCTTTCCCTAAGCTTCCTTGGATAGTTTGGGATGTTTGAATTTTGCAATGTGAAGCTAGCTCACTTTGTAAAATCATGAAGAGTCGTAAAATGATAAATACTTTGTAGCTAGTTCATTCCAAAACATCGTGGAGAATTTACTTTTTGAAGACCAGAGGTTAAACTCCCCAAACACCTTGTCAAAATAAGAGGCGGTCATGCCGCACATCCAAGTGCTAAACCTTAGGTGTCATATGTGAGATTGTTAGCACGAGTATGTCTCACCATATCAAGTTGTTTTTCTGCATCACCTTTTGCCTCGACAGGCCACTTCAATCCGGTCGGCATCACTTTTTCCTCAATCTGCCGCCTCGGCCCTGTCGGGATCCCTTCTGATCAACTGGCCTCCCTGGCCCGATCAACCGATGGCTTGGTCCGACCGACCATCCCATCCTAGTCAGTCAATCCATTGCATGGTGTATGCCACAAATGTGCATTAGTACATGAATGCTTGCTTGCATGATGCACTATGCCATGTATGTGCTAGTCATTTGCATGTGTTTGGTATCTATTGGGGCAAGGTGTGATTCTCCTCACTAGCATCCTAAACCCTAGGGGACTGGGCTGGAAAAGTACCTTCACTTTATTGATTTACTAGAGGCAGACCCCTCATTATGATGATTAGCTAACGATATCTATGACTTCATCACTCCTCTTAGATCTCATGAGATCGCTTGGATGGGTCTGATTTCATCATTAAAATTGGTGATGTTCCATTTCAGGCATGTGTTCATGTCTTTGCATTGCATAACATGATTTTAAATTATGCATTAAAATACGCATTTGTGCATGTATCATCGATCAACTGCCTACACCGGCTTGTTCGATTATCCTTTCCGTTGATATGATCAATCAGTGTAGCCATTGACCTGAGCGGTCTTTCAATCACTTTCTCATTGACTCGATTGATCGATGCATCAACTGACCCAATCACATCGATCAACCACTTTCATTTGTTTAGCTGATTGACCGCCATTGATCTGATCTGTTCAACTGACATTTCTTCGTTGATCAGCTACCCGCATCGTTCTTATTGAGTAATTCCATCAATTTGTTTGATTGGTCGCCATCAATCCAATTGACTTTATGGAACTTTCTTTGTCGATTGACCACCTGGTCTGATCAACCATACTTCATCGATATATTGTCTACACCGGTCTGATCGACCACTTCCAACGGTTCATCCGATCGGTTGCATTTACCCGATCAACTCGAATGACCTTGCTTCGTTGATGGACCGCCTGACCTAGTTGATTGTCCTTCATCGATTAACCACCTTGACTTGATCGACTATCCTTCATCAATCAACCACCCACGCCAGTCTGATGTCCCACTTCTGTCGGTTTATCCTATTAACCGTCACCAGTCTGATCGGCTGATAGAACCTTCTTTGTTGACCGACCACCCCAACTAGATCGATCGTGCCTGCTCGATTGACTGCTCCGTCTTGGCTAAACATTCTTCATCAATTGGTCGTTCACGCTTGTTCGATCGACTCGTGTCGTCAGTTCAACTGATTGCCTGCTCCAGGCCATATCATATCAATCAACTCCACATAAATGTTGCATTTTTTGCTTTCTTATTTCACATTGACACATTTGCATTTGCATCCCATTGTGCATTGGTGACATATGCCCTCTCATGCTTGTGGTGGGTGTTTATGCCCTCTTTGGCACGGCTTTTTATGCCTATCTTATGGCATCTCTATGTCATTATGCACCTTCACATGTTTGATTTCATAGCATATTGTCTGTTTGCATTTCATATGCATGTGTTTTGCACTTTATTTGCCGCTCTTGCACACTCACCTTCGACACTTATGTGTCTTCTTCGGGGACATCTTGCACATCAAGCCTACCCAATGCATATTTCTCTCCAAGAAGAATTATGTCATCTATTCAACTACGCCACCACCTTGGTTTATTGTAGGTGGTTTGCCTCTAGACCCATCTTTCGGGTCATGCCTCATTGACCTCTAGACCCATCTTTCGGGTCACGCATCCTCAGCCTTTGAACCCATCTTTCGAGCCATGCCTCCTCAATCTCTGATCTTATCTTTTGGGTCATGCCTCCTCGACCTCTGAGCCCATCTTTCGAGTCATGCCTTGTTACTTTCGCATCCACCGAAGGCACAATACATCTTTGTGTACTGTCGGTGTGTTCGTCATGGGTATATGCTACTATATGCTTATGATGAATGCTTGTTATCTCGTGATCACTCCTACTCTGATGAAGTGGTCATAATACATTGGATCACCTTGTATTTGCATGTGCATTCCCAATCATCTTGATGATAAAACTAGCTCATTAGCTGAGTGACCCTCTGTCGGTCACAATGCGACATTTAGTATTGCCGACGAGGATGTCTCCGTGGGCAATACTAGCTATCACACCGTGACTGACATGTGTATGTTGTGGGTCTAACATGTGCATGGCTATTCATTTCCTATGACCTATTTTAAAAGTATAATATATATATATATATATAT
>JXCR01035592.1:54417-80222 GCA_002079205.1 Phalaenopsis hybrid cultivar
CTGTTCATAGAATGAACTTTCTCGATGCATCCAACGTATCAAAATTACTATGAGGAGATGTGATCAATTAAACAAGACAAAAACAATAGGTTCTGGATGTGATGAGTGTAAATTAGTCCTAAATTGTCTCAACTGTCCTTGAGATCACTCAACTGGCCTCCGTGTGCAAATTGTACTGCACTAGTGTGTTCGGAGGTCGAAAATTATCTTGGACAGTCATGCATATTGCCAGGTCTTTGTACTTAAGTCGGTGTCACACAAATTATGATGCATAAAATTTGAATAAAATATGGAAAAATGAGAAAATTTTTGCAAAGATGTTAAATTTAATATATTTATATGTTAGATTCACACCCAAGGAAATAGTTAGAATAATAGTAGATTTGTAGCACAAAAAACATAGAAAAAAATCCGAGAAATGTACCTTTTAATATCTAAGGCCTTTCTTTCTAAAGTGATCACTCATATTTATAGCAATGTTGGCATAAAGTTATAATATGATGCATTAATTACACGCAAATCTCAAGAGATTCTTTCTATCCTTGCACATTATAATAATATTTTTTAATAATGTCTACTCTCGACTGCTGCTCCGTTCTTGGTGAATCGTGTTTCGTCGTGCCTCGTCTGCAAAAACCGAACATTTGTGCTTCGTTCTTCGTCGTTTCCTGTTTCGTCAAGATACGTTGGCGTCGTCCCTCGTCGTTTCCTGTTTCCGCTTCTCCTTGTCACAGTCTTTCATCCCCTTTTGGAAGGATTGTTTCCTGTCCNCGGAGGTCGAAAATTATCTTGGACAGTCATGCGTATTGCCAGGCCTTTGTACTTAAGTCGGTGTCACACAAATTATGATGCATAAAATTTGAATAAAATATGGAAAAATGAGAATTTTTGCAAAGATGTTAAATTTAGTATATTTATATGTTAGATTCACACCCAAGGAAATAGTTAGAATAATGGTAGATTTGTAGCAAAAAAAACATAAAAAAAATCCGAGAAATGTACCTTTTAATATCTAAGGCCTTTCTTTCTAAAGTGATCACTCATATTTATAGCAATGTTGGCATAAAGTTATAATATGATGCATTAATTACACGCAAATCTCAAGAGATTCTTTCTATCCTTGCACATTATAATAATATTTTTTAATAATGTCTACTCTCGACGGCTGCTCCGTTCTTGGTGAATCGTGTTTCGTCGTGCCTCGTCTGCAAAAAATGAACATTTGTGCATCGTTCTTCGTCGTTTCCTGTTTCGTCAAGATACGTTGGCGTCGTCGCTCGTCGTTTCCTGTTTCCGCTTCTCCTTGTCACAGTCTTTCATCCCCTTTTGGAAGGATTGTTTCCTGTCCGCAACCCTCGGGCTCGAGCTGAATTCACAGGGGCTTCACAGAGGGGTTTCCTCTCCCGCTCCCCTTTTTTGATTCGGTTTTTTCTCTCTGTTTGCTTTCTTCACTGTCCTTAACGCCGCGCCTCCATCTATTGAGGATGGCTTCAGACAGATCGTATGCTGCTGCCCTTGCGGGCGTCCACGCCTCACGTACACCTAAATCGTGCTCTTTCCCTCCTTTGTTTGAGTTGGTGGATGACATCAAGAAACCTGGTAGGAANAGTTTCCTCTCCCGCTCCCCATTTCTGATTCGGTTTTTTCTCTCTGTTTGCTTTCTTCACTGATCTTAACGCCGCGCCTCCATCTATTGAGGATGGCTTCAGACAGATCGTATGCTACGTACACCTAAATCGTGCTCTTTCCCTCCTTTGTTTGAGTTGGTGGATGACATCAAGAAACCTGGTAGGAAGAAGGGGAAGCCTGACATCTTTTTTACAGAAGCCGAAGGTATTTAACTTGCTTCCTCCTGTCGACTGAATTTTGTCGGGAAATTTCTATATGACCGTCCCAAAATAAAGTTGATTCGTAAGGAATTTGAGCTTATGCACCTTGTTAAAGAGTGAAAAATTAGATTGTTGGATGGAAGNCAACTTACTTCCTCCTGTCGACTGAATTTACTCGGGAAATTTCTGTATGACCGTCCCAAAAAAAAGTTGATTCGTAAGGAATTTGAGCTTATGCACCTTGTTAAAGAGTGAAAAATTAGATTGTTGGATGGAAGACACATTCTTATACAACTAAATGTATTACACACAATTATTTGCTAGAAGGATGATCTAGATTGATAACAGAGCAATTAAGTTTTTGAATTGGTCTGTGAATTTTGACCCACAGACAAAACCACCAATCATTCCAGTTTGGATTTGTCTCTCTGGTCTGAAATTTCATTGTTTTACTAAGTGTTGTATTCTATTGCCTCAACTTATGGTAAACAATTCAAAACGGACATTCTTACTTTTAATCTTTTCTGTCTATCTGAAGCCAGAGTACTTGTTGAAAGAGACATCACTTCATCCGCTTTTGAGGAAATTTGGTTGGACACACAACACCATGAATATTGGTAAAAGGTAGTGATTGAGTCTTTTTCTTTCGTATTGTTCGAAGTCATTTGTTCGACCACTCTAGTTCTCAATGCCAACATCTACACACCCATCTCAGTCCAAAAAATCACAGTGCTCCGCCAGAGGCTGTGAATTCATCTTCTTCTGATCAGCTTCTAGTTTTTGACACTATTGATCATCAAAAGGATACCCCTGAAGATGTCACTATTCTTGCAGGCAATATGACAACCTTTCAGTCCCTAAACAATGTTGTAGCTTCCCCGCCTTTGGAATATACTAGCATGGGGGAGAAGGAGATTCTTCAGACCCCACCTGCCGTATAACCTATCACTGATATTACTTGTGACAGTACTTCTACTACTTCACTACCGCCTCATCAGGTCGAACAAGCTGTTAATGTTATTGAGGCTCGTGGAGATCATGATGTGCAACAGCTTACACCTGTCCGACCAACTTTAGAATAATCTATTGATCAGACAAGTCAATTATCGGATGAGGAATGACAAGTCTACACATCCAGGAGGAAGAAGAAAAATGAAAACCTACTTGAGCTCAAGAATCTGATGGATGATACCTTGGTTACTTCGGACAATAATACTCACCTTACCAATTTGCTGGCCAACTCACTTCCGAGAACTAGAGGCTGAGTGAGGACTAAAGTGGGACGTCTCTAGCACTTTTGCACCCTTTTGTGGCTTTTTGATTTTTTATCTTTATGTATCTTTGCTTTATTTGAGATTTGTGTGTTGTATTGTCTGAGTTAGGTTTTCTTGTAGGCCCTCTCATACAATCTTTTTGTATCTTTTTCTCTTTAATATATTAGCCGTTGGGTTTTTTTCTAATATATATATATATTGAAAGCTCAAAGGCTAATATATTAAATGGAAAGAAAGATGCANCTTTCCTGTAGGCCCTCTCATACAATCTTTTTGTATCTTTTTTGCTTTAATATATTAGCCATTGGGTTTTTTTCTAATATATATATATATTGAAAGCTCAAAGGCTAATATATTAAATGGAAAGAAAGATACAGATACAATGTGTGGGAGGGCCCAAGCATGACACCCTACCCACACAATAACCACACATGGTTTTAAAACTAGAAAATACAGAAGGTACATGAGAGACTTAAAAAAAAGCCTAAAAGTGCCAAAAAACAAAGTTATCAGGTGGCTGGAGAGCGACCCAATTTGGTCTTGCCTCTGCCCCCAGTTTTAGGAAAGGTGCCAGCTAATAAATTGGCAAGATGAGTGCCATTGCCAGTAGTAACCAATGTATCATCCAATAAGTTCTCTAGCTCGAGTCAGCCTCCATTCTTCTCTTCCTTATGGAATAGACCTGTCATTCTTCCTCCGAAGATTGACTCATCTGATCTTGGTCTAAAGTGTGCTGGACATGTGAAGNGCCTAAAAGTGCCAAAAAACAAAGTTATCAGGTGGCTGGAGAGCGACCCAATTTGGTCTTGCCTCTGCCCCCAGTTTTAGAGAAGGTGCCAGCTAATAAATTGGTAAGATGAGTGCCATTGCCAATAGCAACCAATGTATCATCCAATAAGTTCTCTAGCTCGAGTCGGCCTCCATTCTTCTCTTCCTTCTGAAATAGACCTGTCATTCTTCCTCCGAAGATTGACTCATCTGATCTTGGTCTAAAGTGTGCTGGACATGTGAAGGTTGTTGAACATTAGAAGCAACTACATGTTGTACCAGTTGTTCTTTAATCGGATTAAATGAGCACTCTCCTGTGTCTTGGCATGTAAGTGAGTCATCTTCAATAACAGTGGGTGGTATAAGCACAACTGGATCTGTAGCTTTAGTATAATATTCTTCGTCAGGAACTGCGGTGTTGGAAAGAGGATCGGGTTGCATCTTCTCAACAGGGATGATAGGTGGCTTATCTTTAGCGATATCCAACCTTAGATGGGGATACAAGCGATAGCAAACAGTAGAACTATGACCAAACATACTACAATGAGAGCAATAAGTAGGGTGTGGTTCTATTTCAACCTTTTGCCAATTCCCGTTGTGAGTTGTTCCAATCCATACCTCATCCAGAGCTGGTTGGGTGATATCTATCTCAACTAATACACAAGCTACAGAGGGTCTGGTGATAGCAAGCGTATGACTATCAACCTTGAGAGGTTTACTGTAAGCTGTTGCTAAGGAGTAGAAAATTTTCAAGTTTAACAGATGCAATTTTAACCCGGGAAATTTTATTCAAACTGGAATGATAGGGGATTTCGCTTTAGGATCAAAATCAACAGTCCACTTCAGAATTTTCATGTAACGGTTGTCGATCTTGATAACTTTATGAGAAAAAATGCGAGTGTAATTGACATCGTCAGATAACTGAATCAGTATGTGTCGATCATCAAGTAAACCAATATTTCAACTGCCCAACAGCTTCATAGCATCAAATTCTTTTCGAATGATCTCAAGTTTTGGGTGGCCATAAAGAAATTTTTCCACTAGAGCAAAACGCCAAAAAGATGCGAGAATACTGGTTTCAACCTCTGTGAGAATAAAAGCAGACTTCCCATTTATTTTCTCAGTCTTTTAATGAAGGTCCACCACCTTCGAGAGCATTCGTGGAAAGATTGTGGAACATTGCAAGATTTACCCATACGAATACCAGTCTCTGAATCTAAAAGAGGAGCACTAGTACAAATAGAGAGGCCTCCGACAACTGCAGTGGCATAGGAACGTGTCCATGCCATCTCCGCCTACAATCTGTCAGGCAGGAAGCGAGGAGGTCGTCTGGATAAAGAAGTGCGAAGAAGGTGTGGTCGGGAAATGGTCGTCGTCTGGAAGGAAAGCAAAATCGCGTCGCCTGAGGAAAAGTAGAAGTCACGTCGTTTGGAAGCTGCAAAGCTCGCACGAGGTGTCTTCAAAACTGCGGGAGACGTCGTCCAGCCTTGATTCCTTCAGTTCCGTTCCAACCCGACGACGAAGGGCTCTGTCGGTTTCGTCATCTTCCTCCGTTCATCTNACAACTACATGTTGTAGCAGTTGTTCTTTAATTGGATTAAATGAGCACTCTCTTGTGTCTTGACATGTAAGTGAGTCATCTTCAATAACAGTGGGTGGTATAAGCACAACTGGATCTGTAGCTTTAGTATGATATTCTTCGTCAGGAACTGCGGTGTTGGAAAGAGGATCGGGTTGCATCTTCTCAATAGGGATGATAGGTGTCTAATCTTTAGCGATATCCAACCTTAGATGGGGATACAAGCGATGACAAATAGTGGAACTATGACCAAACATACTGCAATGAGAGCAACAAGTAGGGTGTGGTTCTATTTCAACCTTTTGTCAATTCCCGTTGTGAGTTGTTCCAATCCATACCTCATCCAGAGCTGGTTGTGTGATATCTATCTCAACTAATACACAAACTGCAGAGGGTCTGGTGACAACAAGCGTAGGACTATCAACCTTGAGAGGCTTACTGTAAGCTGTTGCTAAGGAGTAGAAAATTTTCAAGTTTAACAGATGTAATTTTAACCCGGGAAGTTTTATTCAAACTGGAATGATAGGGGATTTCGCTTTAGGATCAAAATCAACAGTCCACTTCAGAATTTTCATATAACGGTTGTCGATCTTGATAACTTTCCGAGAAAAAATGCGAGTGTAATCGACATCGTCAGATAACTGAATCAGTATGTGTCGATCATCAAGTAAACCAATATTCCAACTGCCCAACAACTTCACAACATCAAATTCTTTTCGAATGATCTCAAGTTTTTGTTGGTCATAAAAAAATTTTTCCACTAGAGCAAAACGCCAAAAAGATGCGAGAGTACTGGTTTTAACCTTTGTGAGAATAAAAGCAGACTTCCCATTTTTTTTTTCAGTCTTTTAATGAATGTATGATACCCACCACCTTCAAGAGCATTCGTGGAAAGATTGTGGAATATTGCAAGATTTACCCATACGAATACCAGTCTCTGTATCTAAAAGAGGAGCACTAGTACAAATAGAGAGGCCTCCGGCAACTGCAGTGGCATAGGAACGTGTCCATGCCATCTCCGCCTACAATCTGTCAGGCAGGAAGCGAGGAGGTCNCCTTATCTAGATCATCGATCCTAATCAATGGTCTTTCCTGAACAATAGATTCACATGGTGTTGCTTAATTTAGCTCATCATTATTTTGAACATATTTGCAAACTTCAAATAAATTTATCATTTTTTTTAATTTCTGCTTCTGAATTATTAAATAAGTGTGTGTCACAGTTCTGTTACATATAAATTTATTGAACATAGGCAAAATGATCAATTTTCCAGAAACAACTGTCCCACAATTGTTTTCACACAGCTGCAACAAATAGACATTCAACTTTCTCGTAGTAGCTTCCCTGCAGCAGCTTCCTGGGGCAGCACAGCTGCAGCTGAAAAGCTGAGAAGCTGTAGCTGTGCCAAACAGAGCCTAAGACTCGCTCTACATGGCCTCATTCTAACGTTCCGCTCAACCTCTCATCATGTTTGCACGCTAAATTGTTTTTGTTTTTATTAAATTTACAATGATTTTGTTTTTTATTATTTTTTAATTATAAATGATTTTTTATTGGATTTCTTATGGCGTTGACATGCCAGAATTTTAGCCTATTTAAACTTCTATGTAGGTTTATCAAGTGATTTCAATCAAGGGACCACCGAAATCTATATCTTTCTATCTAAATAGTGAAGTGTGACAAAAATTAAATTTATTAATGTAATAAAATTGCGCCCCCACTCCCAACCCCTTTTGCATGAAAAGTCACAACATAGAAAGCCTGTTATGCAATGGTCGAGGAATCCACCATGTTTAATAGCCTTTCTCTGTTATCTACACTGTTCCTTAGAGGTGTGAGTAAGATAACTCTGTGCAACATTTCTATGAAGATGAAATTAGAGAGTTCGATCTTNTTTTATTGAAATAGAAAAGATACATAAAGGGTGTATGAGAGGGTCCAGTAGAGACACCTTACCCATACTATACCAAGTACATTACTTCCTCAACAAACGATATATATATTAGTAATTTTTATTATAATGGTGTGTTTTATGCGTGTTCGTGTCATATTTTTTTTAATAATAGAAGCATCTTGTGTCCGTATCCACACAACATTGGCAGCCGTAACATGGCAACCAACCCTCGTTCTCTTGCGTCCCAGTTCGCAGAAGAAAATCCTCACTTTCTTCTTGTGTTTTCAACTCTTGCCTTTCTCTCTTTGTTCATAGGTCATGTGCAACAACCTTCCCACTAGTGCTCACAATTGCTTCGCCTCCTCAACCTGAGCGTCACATGCTCCTAGCCCGAGAACTAACTCGAATCCTTCAACTATTGCACCTATCTATTCCATGTTCGAACCTCATGCAACTTTTCTCACTGACATGCCTTTGTCCTTGCTTTATTGAAGTAAAGCCCATCTTCAACTTCTTCCCCATATGGCATAGCAACTGTCCCCATGCCTGTTCTCTCACCGAGTCTAGCCTGTTGCGGGCGGCTCCCTACCCAATCTCAACTCCTTGCCAAGAACCCCTCGCTCCTTCTCTCTCGACCCCTATATGACCTCTCTTCTATGTATGAGCTCACCGTCAACCTCCCCTCCTCCAGGCANCATAAAGGTTGTATGAGAGGGTCCAGTAGAGACACCTTACCCATACTATACCAAGTACATTACTACCTCAACTAACGATATATATATTAGTAATTTTTATTATAATGGTGTGTTTTATGCGTGCTCGTGTCATATTTTTTTTAATAATAGAAGCATCTTGTGTCCGTATCCACGCAACATTGGCAGCAACGTAACATGGCAACCAACCCTCGTTCTCTTGCGTCCCAGTTTGCAGGAGAAAATCCTTACTTTCTTCTTGTGTTTTCAACTCTTGCCTTTCTCTCTTTGTTCATAGGTCATGTGCAACAACCTTCCCACTAGTGCTCACAATTGCTTCGCCTCCTCAACCTGAGCGTCACATGCTCTTAGCCCGAGAACTAGCTCGAATCCTTCAACTATTGCAACTATCTATTCCATGCTCGAACCTCATGCGACTTTTCTCACTGACATGCCTTTGTCCTTGCTTTATTGAAGTAAAGCCCATCTTCAACTTCTTCCCCATATGGCATAGCAACTGTCCCTATGCTCCTAGCCCCATGCCTGTTCCCTCACCGAGTCCAGCCTGTTGCGGGCAGCTCCCTACCCAATCTCAACTCCTTGCCAAGAACCCCTCGCGCCTTCTCTCTCGACCCCTATATGACCTCTCTTCTATGTATGAGCTCACCGTCAACCTCCCCTCCTCCAGGCAAACAAATGTTGTAGGTGTCACTGACAACCATCCCAAAATCCAAGCTATGATCTTTGTTTCCAGCCAAGTACAGATCATAGACGAAAATGCCAGTCTTAACAACAATGGCAGCTACAAGGTACGATTGATGATGAGATACTAGAGAAGGTTGTGCATAATCTCAATATGGCTTCAACTCCATATTTTCTCCATCCCATGAAAGATGCAAAAGAAGAACAAGTGGATTAGGATCCTTGCAATTCAATGGCGGAACCATATATCCCCTTGAATTTTAGAATTCTGTTAATAAATGGGACTGATTGGGTCATTTACCCCTAAAAAATATTTGATTTTGCCCGCATGCTCCTTTCTGCACTCTCAACCTTGTAACGCATGAGTAGTGGGCTCCTGCTTCCACTAACAACTCACACAACCCAATAAATTTATTTATTTTTAAGCACAAGAAGCAAACTAACATTTTTGAAATAAGAAAAATATCATTATTATATTAAAACATAACACACTTAAAATTTCATTTTACTAAAACAAACATTCTCAAGTTGTTCTAAACTTTCACAAAATTGTTTTAAGCTTTACAATTTAAACAACAAAAGTAATATATTATTTTAAGTTGTGGGACTAAAGAAAAGTACAATCACGACAACTCAATTTTCTGTATACTTTATTTTTTTATTTTTTGGGGCATTTTCATGCATACCACCCAATTTCTATATTTTTACATTTCTAAAACCTAAATTTTTGTATTTTACATTTATATCACCCAAATCTTTCATATCGCTCGTCCTTGCTCTGCCACGCTTTGATGCTCCACTTGGATCACTCGCCTCTCTAACATGCCTGTTTAAGGGTATGTTTGGGGGCACGACTGGACAGCTTCGCGGTACCCCACAATCGAGATCTACTATTTGAGGGTGTGGCAGAGCAACTTCGTGGCCGCTGCAGGGAGGAATTTGACAAAAAGCGGGCCGCAGGATCGACCCCGCTGCCCGCGTTCCGCGACTCCGTTTTACCCAATCGCCCCTTCGTTCGCGTTGTTCGTTAGCTCGTTCGTCTTCTCTCCTTTCATTCCTCTTCTCTAACAGTCTGGCTCCGCGCGGGTGCCTTGCTAGGAGAAAGTTAGCCCCGTGAACCTTGGCGTCACACTCTTAGCACAAGCTTGTCTAATCTGATAAGCAGTACATCCTCGCTGCCCGATCGCATAACTCACACCCCTTCATCTCTTAGCCTCGATCACCTCTGTCGATCTCTCGATTGTGCCGATTTGGCTGGATGGGAAAAGCAGCTCAAGGAGGAATTTGCTGCTGTTAATATCTTCTCAAGCTATTGTTCTTTTCTTCTGTGTATTATTAGATCTTNACCTTGTAACGCATGAGTAGTGGGCTCCTGCTTCCACTAACAACTCACACAACCCAATAAATTTATTTATTTTTAAGCACAAGAAGCAAACTAACATTTTTGAAATAAGAAAAATATCATTATTATATTAAAACATAGCACACTTAAAATTTCATTTTACTAAAACAAACATTCTCAAGTTGTTCTAAATGGTCACAAAATTGTTTTAAGCTTTACAATTTAAACAACAAAAGTAATATATTATTTTAAGTTGTGGGACTAAAGAAAAGTACAATCACGACAACTCAATTTTCTGTATACTTTATTTTTTATTTTTTGGGGCATTTTCATGCATACCACCCAATTTCTATATTTTTACATTTCTAAAACCTAAATTTTGGTATTTTACATTTATATACCCAAATCTTTCATATCGCTCGTCCTTGCTCTGCCACGCTTTGATGCTCCACTTGGATCATTCGCCTCTCTAACATGCCTGTTTAAGGGTATGTTTGGGGGCACGACTGGACAGCTTCGCGGTACCCCACAACCGAGATCTACTATTTGAGGGTGTGCCAGAGCAACTTCGCGGCCGTTGCAGGGAGGAATTTGACAAAAAGCGGGCCACAGGATCGACCCCGCTGCCCGCGTTCCGCGACTCCGTTTTACCCAATTGCCCCTTCGTTCGCGTTGTTCGTTCGCTCGTTTGTCTTCTCTCCTTTCGTTCCTCTTCTCTAACAGTCTGGCTCCGCGCGGGTGCCTTGCTAGGAGAAAGTTAGCCCCGTGAACCTTGGCATCACACTCTTAGCACAAGCTTGTATAATCTGATAAGCAGTACATCCTCGCTGCCCGATTGCATAGCTCACACCCCTTCATCTCTCAGCCTCGATCACCTCTGTCGATCTCTCGATTGTGCCGATTTGGCTGGATGAGAAAAGCAGTTCAAGGAGGAATTTGCTGCTGTTAATATCTTCTCAAGCTATTGTTCTTTTCTTCTGTGTATTATTAGATCTTAAAGGAACTTAAGGACCGCTCTAGTAATTGATATTTTTAGTTTTATGGTTTTGGTTAAAAAAATAGGTAGAGGAGGAACTTAAGGAACTCATGGAAGCAATTAGGCATGTAAATGTTAATGTTTAGGTGTTATGCATGAAAATACACAATTAATTGCGTCGTATGCATGTAAATGCCATTTTTTCCTTATCTAGATCATCGATCCTAATCAATGGTCTTTCCTGAACAATAGATTCACATGGTGTTGCTTAATTTAGCTCATCATTATTTTGAACATATTTGTAAACTTCAGATAAGTTTATCATTTTTTTCTAATTTCTGCTTCTGAATTATTAAATAAGTGTGTGTCACAGTTATGTTACATACAAATTTATTGAACATGGGCAAAATGATCAATTTTTCAGAAACAACTGTCTCACAACTATTTTCACACAGCTGCAACAAATAGACATTCAACTTTCTTGTAGTAGCTTCCCCGTGAGAAGCTGCAGCTGTGCCAAACAGAGCCTAAGACTCGCTCTACTTGGCCTCGTTCTAACATTCCGCTCAACCTCTCTTCATGTTTGCACGCTAAATTGTTTTTGTTGTTATTAAATTTACAATGATTTTATTTTTTATTATTTTTTAATTATAAATAATTTTTTATTGGATTTCTTATAGCTTTGACATGCCAGAATTTTAGCCTATTTAAACTTCTATGTAGGTTTATCAAGTGATTTCAATCAAGGGACCACCAAAATCTGTATCTTTCTATCTAAATAGTGAAGTGTGACAAAAATTAAATTTATTAATTTAATAAAATTGCGCCCCCACTCCCAACCCCTTTTGCATGAAAAGTCACAACATAGAAAGCCTGTTATGCAATNGAAATCTATATCTTTCTATCTAAATAGTGAAGTGTGACAAAAATTAAATTTATTAATGTAATAAAATTGCGCCCCCACTCCCAACCCCTTTTGCATGAAAAGTCACAACATAGAAAGCCTGTTATGCAATGGTCGAGGAATTCGCCATGTTTAATAGCCTTTCTCTGTTATCTACACTGTTTCTTAGAGGTGTGAGTAAGATAACTCTGTGCAACATTTCTAGGAAGATGAAATTAGAGAGTTCGATCTTAAATGGTGGATGGGTGTTTCCAACAACTTTGATTGTAAAGAGACTCATTGTAGATATGTTGAAACTTCTTAAAGTGAAGAAGTTTGATTTGGAGTTATTCGATCAAAGTTGTCTTGAGTTGGCAGTGATATCCAAGAAGTGTTGATTTGTACTTGATGACATTTGGGAGGAANGATCTTAAATGGTTGATGGGTGTTTCCAACAAGTTTGATTGTAAAGAGACTCATTGTAGATATGTTGAAACTTCTTAAAGTGAAGAAGTTTGGTTTGGAGCTATTGGATCAAAGTTGTCTTGAGTTGGCAGTGATATCCAAGAAGTGTTGATTTGTACTTGATGACATTTGGGAGGAATAAGAGGAGCAGACAAAAGTAAGTGGGAAGATGCGATATTCATAAATATTACAAAAAAAAAAAATACTCGTGTTTGTTATTCCAACATGACAAAAATTTTTGTGCTCGCACATTCTGCTTTGTGCATGTACAAAAGCCCCATGCATGCTTTTTAACCGTGGTGGGTTTAAGAGTAGTGCACGCAATGTTGATTCAGTGAGAGTATTTTGTTATATATGTTCTTAAATGTGGATCTATGAACATTTTTTTTTTGAGTGATGGGTTAAACATTCTTGGGTATTATGCTGATACAATGGACGGATGTAATTTTTTTTTNTCTTTTTAACCGTGGTGGGTTTAAGACTAGTGCACGTAATGTTGATTCAGTGAGAGTATTTTGTTATATATGTTGTTAAATGTGGATCTATGAACATTTTTTTTTGAGTGATGGGTTAAACATTCTTGGGTATTATGCTGATACAATGGACACATGTAAATTTTTTTTNAATACTCGTGTTTGTTATTCCAACATGACAAAAATTTTTGTGCTCGCACATTCTGCTTTGTGCATGTACAAAAGCCCCATGCATTCTTTTTAACCGTGGTGGGTTTAAGACTAGTGCACGTAATGTTGATTCAGTGAGAGTATTTTGTTATATATGTTGTTAAATGTGGATCTATGAACATTTTTTTTTGAGTGATGGGTTAAACATTCTTGGGTATTATGCTGATACAATGGACACATGTAAATTTTTTTTTAATGCAGAAACATGAAGCCTCGTGTATATTTTATTTTAAGTTGTGGGTTTAAGGACCCTCAAGCTGTGTTACAAAATCAATCATGCAGTTTTTTTAAGAGTGGTGGGGNATGGAGAAATTTAGAGAGAGTAAAGAGGATCTACATATGTTGTTTATTGATTCAGGAAACGATTACGATAAAGTTCCAAGAGAAGTTTTTTGGAGAGTTCTAAAAAAGAAAGGTGTTGATATAACATATGCAAGTCATTAAAGATATATACACCAGAGCAGCTACTTGTTCGAGCAGAAGGTGGATTGACCAATTATTTTTCAATTTTAGTTGGATTATATAGGGTATCAATTTCAAGCCCATTTCTTTTTTCTTTAGTTGCGAATGCTATTACTAGACATTTATTGAAGGATGTAACTTTGTGTATGCTTTTTACTAATGATANGAAACTTCATGACGCGGGTGTCTCCCGCAACTTGGACCAATGCGACATCCACGTTGCGCAAACGACACAGAGCCGAACCGAGCGACTCCTCTTTTGATTCTTTTAATTTTTAANTTGACGCGGGTGTCTCCCGCAACTTGGACCAACGCGACATCCACGTTGCGCAAACGACACAGAGCCGAACCGAGCGACTCCTCTTTTGATTCTTTTAATTTTCAACACGTTTCCTTTTTTTCCTTCCTTTCTAATCTTTTCATATAAAGGTTTTATTAGGGTTTGAATTCTTAGCTTTTGTCATGTATTCTGTCGGGACACTAGTTGGTGTCTTCGGTTTCCCTTTCTAGGCCTGTATCCAAGGGTGAGTGGTGCTCCGATCGTATCACGTTCCAAGGTGGTGACTATCCTCGACATTTCCTTGCTTTGCAGCCGTCGTCTTACCTGTTGCAACCGCCGTGGAGAATAGTGTCTATGCTGTTCCTGCAGACCCCACTCTGTTCTATCGCCCTTCCCAACCGCTATCACCTTAATGCTGCCTGCCATCTAACCCCCAAATAAAATTGTACATCGATACCTAGCCTAAGGGAAAATTTGCCTTTTGTGAGTTTAAGGGCAATTTAGACTTTTATTATTATTATTGTTAGATATAAATTGACTTATAATGTTTAGGTTTGGAGTATGCATGAAAATTGAGTTGTGATTCTTAGTTTTAGGGTTTGGGAGAAATTTCCTACCTCTTAAATTGTAGGAACTGGGAGAGATCGTCTATCTCTCGAATTGTAGGTGCTTATTGTAATGTCCTGTTCTGTAACCGGGGGAGAGGAAACGAGAAAAATCTAGGGGAGTGAAAGCGAGGAGTCGAGTAAAGGGGAGATGAATCTAGAAGGTCAAGTAGCCAAAGAAATGGGAGATGACTTGAAAGGATCAGAAGGTGAAGATGTAAGTTCGCCTATATAAATGATAAAAGAAGACTTACTTGTAAAGTCGAAAGAAGAGGACTCCGTGATCATTTTGGATTTATGCCGCGCAAGTTTACCATGGAAGCTATACATTTATTGAGAGATTTGATGGAGAAATTTAGAGAGAGTAAAAAGGATCTACATATGTTGTTTATTGATTTAGGAAACGATTACGATAAAGTTCCAAGAGAAGTTTTTCGGAGAGTTCTAAAAAAGAAAGGTGTTGATATAACATATGCAAGTCATTAAAGATATATACACCAGAGCAGCTACTTGTTCGAGCAGAAGGTGGATTGACCAATTATTTTTCAATTTCAGTTGGATTATATAGGGTATCAATTTCAAGCCCATTTCTTTTTGCTTTAGTTGCGAATGCTATTACTAGACATTTATTGAAGGATGTAACTTTGTGTATGCTTTTTACTAATGATATTCTTCTTGTAGATAAGACTAGAGAAATAGTTCAGGAAAAAAACTTGAATTATAGAGAGAGTCGTCTTAGATGGTTTGATAGCATAAATGTCGACCATTTGATGATCCGGTTAGGAGAGTAGATGTTTTAGATTCAACTTATGTTAAGAAATGTAGGGGTAGACCTAAAAGACCTAGGCATGTTGTATAAAAATAAACTTACTTTGTTAGAACTAAATGAAAATATGACACTCAATAGGACACTGGAGAAAAAAGATTCATGTTGCCGACCTCACTTAGTGTGATAAAGACCATTGTTGCTGTTGTTGTATCATAAAAATTTTAATTATTTCATCAAATAAAAATATGTAATTGATTTTTTATATTAATAGTAAAAAATTAAGAAAATAAAATATTAAGTAATATTCATTTTAAATTAATTAAACTNACTTGAATTATAGAGAGAGTCATCTTAGATGGTTTGATAGCATAAATGTCGACCATCTGATGTTCCGGTTAGGAGAGTAGATGTTTTAGATTCAACTTATGTTAAGAAAGGTAGGGGTAGACCTAAAAGACCTAGGCATGTTGTATAAAAATAATCTTACTTTGTTAGAACTAAATGAAAATATGACACTCAATAGGACACTGGAGAAAAAGGATTCATGTTGCCGACCTCACTTAGTGTGATAAAGACCATTGTTGCTGTTGTGGTATCATAAAAATTGTAATTATTTCATCAAATAAAAATATATAATTTATTTTTTATATTAATAGTAAAAAATTAAGAAAATAAAATATTAAGTAATATTCATTTTAAATTAATTAAACTCAAGTCGGGCAACCTGAGTCCCGTCACTTGGCCTGAGCTTTTTCTCCATGCTAAAGCATCCAAATTAGAACGCCGTTCTTCCTTGTTGACGACCTCTCGTAACATCAATCATCTTCGGCTATACACATCATCATTGGCATTGAAATTGAATCGACAAAATAGAGGTAATCTATTTTATTGTTTGCCTTTTTCATATTTCTCAGAGATTGAGTTAATGCATTACGAGACTTCATAAAATGGATGATCAAGTCATCTTGAGTCTGATATAAATACATCGCTGTTTATCATATTGTAAGCTGCATTATTTTTATTCAATTTGATCTTCATGAAATATTACTCGTTATTGATGATATTTTAAAATTCATAAATNTTTCATAAAATGGATGATCAAGTCATCTTGAGTCTGATATAAATACATCACTGTTTATCATATTGTAAGATGCATTATTTTTATTCAATTTGATCTTCATGAAATATTACTCGTTATTGATGATATTTTAAAATTCATAAATTATATAATTTTAATATGCCACTTGTGTTATTTTAGAACTTATTAAGGAAATTCATTATGTCAAAGAAATGAAATTTAGAGAGAATATGATGTAATGATTTTATTAGTTATTTATATTTTGCATCTTATGATTAAAATTTTAGAAGATTATAAATGACATTTGTTTAATATTATAGAGAAAACCACAAGATATCTTGAATACATTACATTTAACAACTACAATTCAATGACTTCTTCAAATTTTAAGAAAATTTGGATAACGTTTCTTGTTCCAGTGAGTGAAATTATTTTGTAAAAAATGGNCCACAAGATATCTTGAATACATTACATTTAACAACTACAATTCAATGGCTTCTTCAAATTTTAAGAAAATTTGGATAACGTTTCTTGTTCCAGTGAGTGAAATTATTTTGTAAAAAATGGGATATACATATTCTAGATATAAATGCTTTTTAATCTGAAAGTCGAAGTCACTCTTGTCATTAAAAATACATTATCACAGTAAAATATCATTATATAGTTGATATTTTCATAGTTTTTTTAGATGCAAAACTATAAGAGATGAATGATATATTTTAAGAATACATTATAGGATTATTGATTGTTTGTTTTGTGTTGGACCTTTAAGATGGATATTGATCATTCAAATTTAATGATATTTGTCAAAATTTTAATGATTTTTTATCCTAAAGATTTTACGAATACAAAAATGATTTAATTAGAGTATTTTAGAATTCCAATTTTTTATGTCCAGTCACAAATACTTGATTATTAATTAGATTGACCTTAACACGTCCTATTTCAATAATGATAGTTGAAGGTGCATTTTCAAATATGAAAATAATCAAGATAAGATCACATAAATGATTTTCTTGTGAGTTATTTGATATGATACATTAAAAAGAATATTAAAGTAAGTTTTAATGTAGTATCATTGATTGATGATTTCAATGTAATGGAAAAAATATTGGACTCAATTTAAATTGCATAATCAAAATGAGTAGATCAAATGAAATATTTTTTATTTTATAAGTTATGCTTAGCTATTTCTTATTTTTATTTATTTATTTATTTTAAATTATAAAAATTTAATTTGATTTATTGATTTTTGATCTTGCTGGAATCTGACGAGCTTCAGTGGAGAATCTGCAGATGTAGCCCTTGAGTAGTTCTCTCTCATTCTGGCGAATTCCTAAGAGATGGGACAAATCTTCGGTGATTCTTCTGTTTGCTATGAACTGCGCGAATAGTCTGACAAGCTTATTGACGATGTTGATAGTGCCCCTTAGGAGGGAGTAAAACCAGGTGCGAGCTTGACTCTTGAGAGTGATAGGGAAAACTTGATAAGCATCAGGGGTATGCTGAATGTGCATAATAGTTCGATAGTGGTCAACGCGCTCATAGGGGTCAGCTACCCCTTCATAGGAATTAATGTTTGGGCCCAACCGCATCTCACTGGTAGAGAAATGATCCCTATCACCCAGAGGGAACTCTTGTCAAACCATATACCATAGCACAACACAGATCAATTTTTTAGGAGGGACAATGAGATGCGGTTGGGCCAAGTATCTCGTGAGCACCGAAGGGTTATCAATCGATCTAGTTGTGTGGGACGGATGAGTGTAGTTGTGTGGGACGGATGAGTGTGACTCACAGTATTTGAGAGGCCGACATCCTGCAGAGGAAGGGCTCCATCGTCGGGAGAGAGCTTGCTATGAGTGTGCTTAAGTGGGGCATTTCTTGTCGGGTGGCTGTGCGAGCATAGACTGCCGAGCCATGAGTAGGAGTTGAAGAATCTCATTTCGTGATTCAATCATACACACTCAATCCTTCAGAGATGGACCTGAGGACCTTTGGCTAGCAGGATAACCACTTCCAAGGTGGGAAGCGGTAGAGGCTTGACATCCTTGGCTCCGTGACGGTCCTCTGGAATGATAGGTGCTGACGCGTGATACTCTGTTGTTGCGAGTATTACGTTGAGTGACCAGTCAACAAGTTTTGTAAGTCCTTTGGTGGTGGGATTGCTGTTTACACAGAAGACGCCAAACTAATGGATGCTCGAAAATTCACAGTGTTAGAGTGATTATTTAGCTTCTTAGCATTGCACGAAAATCGAACTCGCACTCGGGCAATTAAAGTGACAATTAGAGACATTATAATTTCTTACATGGGAATCCAAAAGGGAAAAAATCACGGTGCTTACCACAATAAGAAATAATCCACTATAGCTTGATGAGTACATGTACATGCCCTTGTCCTACATGTGAGAAAGGCCACACGATTACAGTGTTTGTATGCAGGATTGGTTGCACAATGGTCGACAACAGTTGCAGTTGTCGAAATGTCGGTATACCTATTTTGAAGTGCGTTGTTGTGTGGTGTTTAGAACAATGTGTTGCTTCGTAGAATGCTCCGCTGCTTCTAGACCTTGGACGCTACTATGCGCTGTTTCTTTACGCACAACCTTGGTCGCTACTCTTCACATTGCATTGTTACTCAACAAGGTGTTTTGTAGCATTGGTCATTGTTCAACAACATACTTTATCAATCTGCAACGTACGTTGGGATTCCATAAGGGGCTTCGTTGCAACGAGCAGGGGGCGGCCGACGGTCCAGGAGCGGGAAACTTTTGCTGGATCTTTGGTATGAAACATTGGCCTTTAGCTTTTTCTCCCAATCCTCCAAGCTCAGGTCTTAGTTTTTTTTCATGAAGTGGGTAGGGCTATATTAATAGATTCTAGGAAAGGCCTCCTGACAAATAATGAAAGAATTCAGATGACCCTATCAGATAACCCAAATATATCCCTTTGTTCGAATGACGTTCAATGGACATTTGAGTGCCTTAATAGTGTCAGAATTGAATGTTCTTGGGCACGTTGAATTTATCTCATCGGGACACTCCATTTGATTGTAAGCTTGTTAGCTTTAGAATCCATTTGATCTTCCAAGTGGGCACCAAAAGCTTCCAAAAATNGTGTTGGATCTTTAAGATGGGTATTGATCATTCAAATTTAATGATATTTGTCAAAATTTTAATGATTTTTTATCCTAAAGATTTTACGAATACAAAAATGATTTAATTAGAGTATTTTAGAATTCCAATTTTTTATGTCCAATCACAAATACTTGATTATTAATTAGATTGACCTTAACACTTCCTATTTCAATAATGATAGTTGAAGGTGCATTTTCAAATATGAAAATAATCAAGATAAGATCACATAAATGATTTTCTTGTGAGTTATTTGATATGATACATTAAAAAGAATATTAAAGTAAGTTTTAATGCAGTATCATTGATTGATGATTTCAATGTAATGGAAAAAATATTAGACTCAATTTAAATTGCATAATCAAAATGACTAGATCAAATGAAATATTTTTTATTTTATAAGTTATGCTTAGCTATTTCTTATTTTTATTTATTTATTTATTTTAAATTATAAAAATTTAATTTTGATTTATTGATTTTTGATTTTGCTGGAATCTGACGAGCTTCAGTGGAGAATCTGCAGATGTAGCCCTTGAGTAATTCTCCCTCATTCTGGCGAATTCCTAAGAGATGGGACAAATCTTCGGTGATTCTTCTGTTTGCTATGAACTGCGCGAATAGTCTGACAAGCTTATTGACGATGTTGACAGTGCCCCTTAGGAGGGAGTAAAACCAGGTGCGAGCTTGACTCTTGAGAGTGATAGAGAACACTTGATAAGCATCAGGGGTACGCTGAATGTGCATAATAGTTCGATAGTGGTCAACGCGCTGATAGGGGTCAGCTACCCCTTCATAGGAATTAATGTTTGGGAGCTTGAAACATACTGTGGTCGGGGGTTGGAGGACTGCCTCAACCAATTGTGACGGGTCTTGAAATTTGCGACTGGTAGAGAAATGATCCCTATCACTCAGAGGGAACTCTTGTCAAACCATATACCATAGCACAACATAGATCAATTTTTTAGGAGGGACAATGAGATGCGGTTGGGCCAAGTATCTCGTGAGCACCGAAGGGTTATCAGTCGATCTAGTTGTGTGGGACGGATGAGTGTAGTTGTGTGGGACAGATGAGTGTGACTCATAGTATTTGAGAGGCCGACATCCTGCAGAGGAAGGGCTCCATCGTCGGGAGAGAGCTTGCTATGAGTGTGCTTAAGTGGGACATTTCTTGTCGGGTGGCTGTGCGAGCATAAACTGCCGAGCCATGAGTAGGAGTTGAAGGATCTCATTTTAGTGATTCAATCCTACACACTCAATCCTTCAGAGATGGACCTGAGGACCTTTGGCTAGCAGGATAACCGCTTCCAAGGTGGGAAGCGGTAGAGGCTTGACATTCTTGGCTCCGTGACGGTCCTCTGGAATGATAGGTGCTGGTGCGTGATACTCCGTTGTTGCGAGTATTACGTTGAGTGACCATTCAACAAGTTTTGTAAGTCCTTTGGTGGTGGGATTGTTGTTCTCACAGAAGACGCCAAACTAATGGATGCTCGAAAATCCACAGTGTTAGAGTGATTATTTAGCTTCTTAGCATTGCACGAAAATTGAACTCGCACTCTGGCAATTAAAGTGACAATTAGAGACATTAGAATTTCTTACATGGGAATCCAAAAGGGAAAAAATCACGGTGCCTACCACAATAAGAAATAATCCACTATAGCTTGATGAGTACATGTACATGCCCTTGTCTTACATGCGAGAAAGGCCACACGATTACAGTGTTTGTATGCAGGATTGGTTGCACAATGGTCGACAACAGTTGCAGTTGTCGAAATGTCGGTATACCTATTTTGAAGTGCGTTGTTGTGTGGTGTTTAGAACAATGTGTTGCTTCGTAGAATGCTCCGCTGCTTCTAGACCTTGGACGCTACTATGCGCTGTTTCTTTACGCACAACCTTGGTCGCTACTCTACACATTGCATTGTTACTCAACAAGGTGTTTTGTAGCATTGGTCATTGTTCAACGACATACTTTATCAATCTGCAACGTACGTTGGGATTCCATAAGGGGCTTCGTTGCAAAGAGCAGGGGGCGGCCGACGGTCCAGGAGCGGGAAACTTTTGCTGGATCTTTGGTATGAAACATTGGCCTTTAGCTTTTTCTCCCAATTCTCCAAGCTCAGGTCTTAGTTTTTTTTCATGAAGTGGGTAGGGCTATATTAATAGATTCTAGGAAAGGCCTCCTGACAAATAATGAAAGAATTCAGATCACTCTATCAGATAACCCAAATATATCCCTTTGTTCGAATGACGTTCAATGGACATTTGAGTGCTTTAATAGTGTCAGAATTGAATGTTCTTGGGCACGTTGGATTTATCTCATCGGGACACTCATTTGATTGTAAGCTTGTTAGCTTTAGAATCCATTTGATCTTCCAAGTGGGCACCAAAAGCTTCAAAAAATGATTTAACGGCTCGATCTGTGCTTGATTTGACTCAAATTGACCCTACTTTGGTGTAATTGGGGTTGTCTCGTCGAGCCGGTCAGTTTGAATGTTAGTTTGCCGAAATTGGAGTTTTGGATGAATTTTTNTTGTGGATTATTTATAATCTGCTGATAAGCGGATTATTCTGATAATCTGCAGATTATCAAAATAATCTAGTTTGCTGTTTGGGGCAGCTTATTCAGACTAACTTATTGATGGTTAAATGATATTCCTGCCCCTGTCTGAAAAAACTGTTTGAGGCAGCTTATTCAGAATAGCTTATCGGTAGAAAAGAAACATATAGTGCAGAAACATACGATAATGACAGAGATCTTCTAAAAGATAACATACAGTTCTCACATCCTAATGAGTACCAGAAGAAGTAAAAAAAGTACAAATATAAGTACAACAACAAGGAGAAATATTAAAATATTTAACTTAAGACTCTGGCTACGTCGGTCCTCAACTGCATTGTCAGTCTGAGAAAACATCGGATTCACATGACTGCTGACATGAGTACTGGCAGTGTAATATGTGGGACTATCAACCTACCGGAAGAAACCGCAACGAGCTGAAACACCTCTGGCACAATCATAGAACTGCCTCTCAACGTTATGCTCCTTACGTGACGTTAGCAACGGAGACGGTAGTCCACAATAACACAAAATTCCTCTGTCTGTACCTGATATTTTGGAGGTCATGTTGGTATAACTGTGAAAATAACAGAAGAATGAAATGTCAGCTTAAGGTATTAAAAAAAAAATCAAAATTAAATGCGTATGAATGTAAACCTATAATCTTATTAAAAGAAAACTTGGTAGATCAACAACCATAAATAACATCTGTGATAGACTCCCTTAAATCAATCATATCAGCCAAACTTTCAGCATCTTGATCTCCAAAATCATTAGATTATATATCCTCCTCAGGTAATGAATGCCCCCCTACAAGTCCTGTTGGTTGCTCGAAAACAATGAGTTCATCATTGTCAGCCATACTGAAGTCTGTATCTGATTGCGAGAAAAGTCTTCAGATGAAGTTATGGTGTCATTGTTGCAACCACAATGTACACTTGCTTTTGGAAATGATACGACAACATATCACGTAAGATGATCCACTTCTTCTTCCAAACTCCAAATGTTCTTTCAATTACCCCGCGTAAAGATGAGTGATGTTTATTAAACATTTCCTTTCTGCCACGAATTGTGCCACTAGCTTGCTCAAAATCAGGAAGATGATATCTTGTGTCAGAGTAGGGCTTCAGGTATCCCATTTGCATAGGATATCCTGCATCAACTAGATAATATTTTCCCGATACGAAAAATATGTTAATAAAAAATTGCACAATCCCACATATTCATATTGCTAAACAAAACTAACCTGATGGGGGGTGAGCGAAACACTGCGATCTTTTCCTCGCGGTAAAGGAAAAAATTCGAATGTCATGTGCACTCCCTTCCCAGCCCGTAACCACAAAAGTAAAACACATGTTGAAGTCGCATACAACCATGACATTTTGCGTTGTTGAACCACTACGACCGATATATGCTACCTTCTCGTGGTTGAGTATTTGGGCATCAACCCGTGTACCGTCAATTATATCAATACAGTTCTGTTTAGTTGTCCATTAGAGAGTAATAATATTATTAAAATATAGCATGTAACAAAATAAAAACACTGATAGTTACCTTGAAATATGACATGTATCGAGTATCGTTGGCAATTTGTTCTGGAGTGGTAGCAAATGATGGATCATCTGATTTAATTATTTGAGCTGCTAAGCTAACAAGTGCCTGTATCCCTTTTGAAAAGTAACGACTAATTGTTTAAGATGAATGCTGAAATCTTTCCATAGCTTCTCGAATTGACTCATTCTGTGTCAGAATGTACAGTGTTATAACCAACACCTCCCGAGACAGAGTTCTAGAAGAACCCTGGAGGCCGTGATTTAGACATAACTCGTGCAGAAAATCCATAAAAATAGGTGTCGTCATTCTGAATATATTTCTGAACCTTATTGGATGTCCAGAAAACATTTCACTAACCCATCTATCTCCAATAAAGATGGATGTCATGCAGGGAATGCGAGTAGTGCTACGCTGGTAAAAATTCAACAACAATATCGCAACGGCTGTAGCAAATGCCATTCTCCTACGACGTTCATGTTGCGGATCCATCATAAATAATTTAAAATATAAACATTAATATTCAACTATCCAACAATTTAAAATGTTAACAATTGTGCTAATAATAAAAGTTCTCATTTGCTACATATAGAAAGATTACACATGTTGAATGACTCATATAGAAGGACAAACATATATTAAAAATAAAACAACATAAGTAGAAGTTCAATTAGTGCTGATACATAATGAATCTATAAAAAATATCATTCATCGAACAAAACCCGTAAATATTCAAGATACATTTCAGACTCAAGCGTCATGAATATTTTCATTCTAGTTGAATCCTCAAAATTTTTCACACACTGTGCGTGAAATCGCCTATCTGCAATAGCTTCAGGAATAGTACCCAAAAACCTCAAACAGTCTAACATGCTTGCATCAGAGATAGGTGGAGCTGCAAATGCTTCAATCAAACGATCGAAGGAGGTGTTCAAACATGTTTTTTCTTTTTATTTTTCTTAGCAACCTTGGACCTCTTTATTGTGCTAGTCCCCCGTATCTCTCTGATTAATGCTAGACACATCTTCATCAGGTGTCAATGGTTCAGGAGTGATTTCATCTGACATCCCTGAAAATGTACTTTTACTTGGGTTGAAAGTAAATTTTCCCGTTGCAACAACACATTTAAACATTATGTCCAGTTTTTCTTCAAATTTCGGCTCAATCCCGCACTGTCTATATTTTTTCGCTGCAGGTACCGCCTGTGACATAACATTTTAAAACGAATAGTTAAATAAGTAAAATTACAAAAACTAATTTGGAAAGCAAACAAATCACGAAGTAGATATAAAATTACCTCCAATTTTTCAGCCCACCATTCAACGGGAGCATCAATTGTTCGTTTAATCGGATCCTAACCCAAACCTGTAGATCCACGTTTCAACTCCTTCCATATTTTTCATTCCTTCTTTAATTGGTCACATTTATTTTTGAATTTAAGCTTGTCGTAATCTCTGCTAGTTAGTTCTTTGAACCTCATACCAATATTATTCCAGCCCTCCTTATTAAAGTACGTTGTAGGCCTGTTCCCCAGCTTAATTTTTTTTATCATAGATCACAAAATATATTGGTGATTTCTTTATCCCACATTGCAGAGGGACCCTCTTCAGATGTCTTTCCCATTGTGGAACTATACGAATTATTGGAAGTATCACATAATAATCAAATTATCTCAATTTCCCAACAATTATGCAAATAAATGCTAAAAAAGTGCTAAGAATAAAAAAAACACACATATTTTTGTTGACCTCACTTTTGGTTGAGGTCTAGAAACTTCTTTAGTAGCCTAGGTCTAGCCATAGGACTTTCCTATTGACTAGTCTTAGAAAACTAGAAAAAGTACCGTCACCATTAGAAATTCAAAACTCTTCTCTTTGCTCAACTTAAGATTCCACATATTGGTCCTAATCTCTAATATTTAGAAGGTAAGATCATTATGGGGGAGCTCAAGAAGAGTTCTTATAAGGTTACTTGGCCTTAGGATTGACATTGGGTGTTGATTTGAAGCTAAGGTACATTATACCCTTACTATATCTTCACAATACACTAATTAAGATCAATACATGAGAGCCCAAAATGAGAATTTCATTGATCCATGGTTCATTTAAATGGATATCTATCCAATTCTATTTGAAATGTCCAACTTGGTCTTTTGCCCCGAGACACCTCCAAATTACCTAACTGCCCTTGGAACCCAAATTTGGCCACAATTCCAAAATTTTGTCAAAATACCCAAAATTGATCAAAACTCATTCCAAACACTTTGAATACATCAAAAT
>JXCR01035592.1:88675-105154 GCA_002079205.1 Phalaenopsis hybrid cultivar
AATTCATTTAGACTAAATTCTTACTAACATTCATTCTGACTTACATAAATAAGACTCATTGGGTGATGACCTAGTCTCACCAAATCGCTGCAAACATATTTAATACATTTTATTTCATAATTCATTCACATGCATATACCTGGAAGCATGTAAAATCTTATCATTAAAACATATCTATACAAAACTACTAGATCTAACATTAATAAAATATATACCCAAAACACTAGGCAAACTTGAAAAAGTAAAAAATAATCTTGTTGTTGCACGTAGTAGTGCTGAAGCCTAGTTTCTCTTTGTCGTTAAGTGTGTGTGAAGCCCTCTTGTTGTGTATCATGCTTCGTGAGTTATGTATGCCGATGACCGTTCATTTGCAGCTTTTTTGTGACAATAAAACTGTCATTAGCATTGTTCATAATCCGGTCCAATATGATCGTACCAAACATGTGTATATTGATCATCACTTTTTCAATATAAAACTCGATTATGGGGAGATTTTTGTCGCGTTGGTCAATTGACCGATATTCTTATAAAGGATTTTTCTTGCATGTTTGATTTTTTCTAGTCAAATTTAAACATGAGTGACATCTATGCTTCAACTTGAGGGGCAGTGTTATAAGTTATAGTAATATTTTATTTATTTCATATTATTTTCTATTTATGTATTTCTTTTTATTTCCAATTATATATAGAGGTTTTTGTTTTTTATTTTGTTTGATTTGATTTTTGTAATCATAGAGTTATGGGGGCTATTTTCTTTCCTATGCTTAGAATTTTAGTAAGGTNCTGGTCAATTGACCGATATTCTTATAAAGGATTTTTATTGCATGTTTGATTTTTTCTAGTCAAATTTGAACATGAGTGACATCTATGCTTCAACTTGAAGGGCAGTGTTATAAGTTATAGTAAGATTTTATTTATTTCATATTATTTTCTATTTATGTATTTCTTTTTATTTCCAATTATATATAGGGGTTTTTGTTTTTTATTTTATTTGATTTGATTTTTGTAATCATAGAGTTATGGGGGCTATTTTCTTTCCTATGCTTAGAATTTTAGTAAGGTATATTTAAGACAACATTTTGTATCAATAAAGGTATTCGACTCAATTCTCCAAACCTACAAACATATTGCTTTAATTATTCTATTAATCTTATAACTTTAAAAAAATGCAGAACTTAGCCTTAAATTTTTCTCATTTTTTTCTCTTCATAAATATTATTTAATTTGCTCTTATTATAATTTGACTCTTTGTTTAATCTTGATTAACCTTTAATTATTTATATACATATCATTTTATTGTAAATCTTCTAATGATNCTTTTTTCTCTTCATAAATAATATTTAATTTGCTCTTATTATAATTTAACTCTTTGTTTAATCTTGATTAACCTTTAATTATTTATATACATATCATTTTATTGTAAATCTTCTAATGATTTCTTCAAATAACATTCACTTACAAACTTGCATATTATACTACTAAAATTTTATGCTAGTCTATGAATACCTAATAAATTGCATTAATTAATCTTTATTTTATTTCATAAATAAATTATTATTATTATTATTGTTATTATGTAGCTTTAATAAATCTTTTTCGGGTTTATGGTTAATAAATCTTTCAAATAAATTTATCACACTTGATTTTATATTTTAAACTGTTATTAAAAAAAATAATTGTAGATAAAATAAACTTTAAAATAAAATCGTTTATCTCGTTAATAGTTCAAATTTGATCCCTTTTTCTCTCTCAATTTCTGTCTGGAAGCTGATCGAACTCAATTCGACAAAAACCACATTGTTGGTCTAAACGCTTCCTTTGTGCCTTCCCACTCTCTTTATCCCCAGTTCTATCTTGGTCAATAGCTGCTCTTGCTTCCTTATTAACTTCGTACGTACCTGCTCAATTGCTCTTGCTTGCAATTGACAGAAGCCTCTTCCCTGCTTGCTTGTGTCTCAAGTCCTCTCATGATTGCATGAGATCGTTGTCTGTGCCATCGATCTCAGCTTCGCTCAAGCCTACAATCTCTCCTTGTTCTCGCTCACTGATGGGCCCACAGTCTTATTTTTTGCTCGTTTCTTATTTAGTCGAGGTCTCGATCGTTTACATACATGATTTTGCTCGCCGCTCTCGCCTCATGCATCAACCCAGTCACTGCTCATGCTCAAAGGCTCTTGATCCGCTACCCTTGTTCGCGAGTCGCTCACAATCAACTCTATAGAAGCAGATTGTCTAATGCATTTTGCTTTGTTCGCTCTTGGCTTCTTTCTCGAGCATGTCAGTCTCTCCCTTTCTCGCTCTCTACTTATAGTATACGATTTTCTGTTCTCTTCGCCTCACGCTCAGACTCTTACCCTTTATTTTCGTCATCATCTTTTTAGAAAGCAACAACCAAATTCTTTGTCGTCATCTCGATGTCTCTAACTAGTTAGCCTCGGTTTCATTTATGGGGCGTTACATAATATGCCTCACTAACTCAAACTTTGTGGAGTATTTGGGTTTTCCCATCTATCCAGTTAATGTGATTCAATAGCAAGTTTTAGGCATTATTACTCATATTGAGTAAAATTGCCGCAAAATGACACTATTAACTTACGACACAATTAGAGCATGCATGTTTCTTTATGGCTCAAATCTTTTGATGATGAATTATAGAGTGCACTTAATATGACATAAAATTGTTTGTTAGCTAAGGTCAACTTAAAATTTTCCTCTTAGATATAATTTTTACTAGTCTACAAGGTCCTTTAAAATGGCGCGACTCATAGTTGCTCACGAAAGTCTTTTTAGCTGTGTTGGGTCGATTTTTCTTTTAATTAAGTAGGCCAAGGTTAACAACAACACGAGTTGACAAAACTATGAGATCATGATGGAGTTAATCACCATTCTCTACACCATCTAAACTAAGTTTAAGACAATAAGTTTTATAAACATTAAATCTAAAACAAAATTTTCCAAGTATATGTTAAAATTTTAATGATTAAATTTAATTAAAAATTATCTCCCCAAATTAAGAGTATCTTGTGCACATGGGAAATATGGAATCATATGATAAATTTCTCGTAAAATGAGTGAAAATTCTCTAGGTATTATTTTATTTAAAAATTTAATTTATCTTTTGAAATTTTGATCTAAAGCCACAAACTCTTTAAAAAAATGTATTGCTAATTCATTTGTTTATTGAATTACAATTCCTTTTCTACTTTTATTTAGGTTCTGTTTGGTGTAGCTACAATTTATTAAAAAGTTGCCGCGCAACAACTGTTGGAGAAAACAGTTGTGCAGAAGCTGCTTTGGAGAAGCTGACTGTCAGCTTGTTTTTTACAGTTTTGAAACATATGTACTGCAGTTGTTTCTAAACAAATGACTTTTCTGCTCATGTATTATAGTGTTGTTTATGACAAAACTATTCATACTAACACCTTTCATATTAAAAACAAATATTTAGTTGGAAATTACAAAATAAAAACAAACAGCTCACAAAATAGTGAGTAACACGACAACCAAAATTAAAAAAAAGTTATTAAAATAACAATTAATAATATGATAACATTAATTGAAAAATACAATTAGTTTATGTCATGAGATAAACCGTCTTCAAAGGAAACTTGCCACACTGGATCACTATTAGCGGTGGATTCTTTCAACCCATCTGCCCACTTAAAGAAGTCACAGCTTTCTGTTTTTTTCTTAGAGCACCTATAAAACTCCTCGTAGCTATATGGTTGTTGCTAGGTAAACAGAGAACATTGTTGACCATAGCAGCAACACAATGGTTTGGAGGTATTAGAGGTTCTCAAACTCATCTTTTCTGAGGTTTAAAACAATTAAGCACATATTCTTAAATGCAACATTAATATTGAAGGATTATAAGTAATCAATGCAAATTTTATTAAACTTGTAGGTCTCAGAGAACATAATATAAATCAATGAATCTGCTACTAAAAGAAGACAACAAACCTTATAAAAAAATGTTCTTAGTTGTCTTTAAATAATTTAATATCGAGCTTGTTTGTGTCACATATATATATCACCAAAAAACGTCATCCAGAAGAACTTGAAAAGTCATTACACTCAGAAAGGAGAGGAACTTGTTCGCTTCCATTGAGATTTCACATGTCACAAGAACCAATAACGACATCTAGGCTATTCAAAAGAGTTCTTTATCGAATGTCTCATCGTAGACCTCCAAAATAAAAAATAAAAACATGCAATAAAACATGTTTGGATAAAATATCGATACAATAAATAATAAAAGTTTTCATAACACATTTCAAATAAAGTAACAAAAAAAAATACAATCGGTCTATTAAGCTGCCAATGATGACATCTCTAATCCTCTCTCTCAACTCTTATCACCTATTCTGCACCTTCACCATCCTAGGTGCAAGTCTCAGGTAATTCTTCATCCGCTTATGTTAAAGATTGTCCTAGGGGATATTCATATGCTATGCTTTAGTAGGGACATGTGACTGATCTTTATAAGCCCCGTTTAAGTCAATGTCGCTACATCAAGGATGTTGTCGACTGTAGTTGTGGAGAGTTATTATAGTTAGCACAATATGCATTTGCTTAGAAAACAGATATGTCGGCATTTCTCGCAGTATGACTCATTTTTTCTTCCACACAAAATGTTCTTTTAATGACACTGCGTAAGGATGAATATTTTTTGTTAAACATTATTTCCTACCCGAGTGACATTGCTGGCTCTTTCAAAATCAGGAAAGTGATTTAGATCTAGAAATGACTTTAGAAACCCTCTTTGTAAGGGGTATCTAGCGTCGAACAAATAATATTTATCTGACACAAATATAATCATTAGTATTGCACTGAAAAAAATATCTAATTCAGGTTTAGAGTGGAGCAAACGCGGAGGTGAGTGAAGAAAGTTGTATTTTTTAGTTCTTGTGGTAAATTTGAAGGTACGACTGTCGTGTGTATTGACTTCCCAACCAACAATAATGAAAGTAAAGTGCATATTGAAGTCATATAAAATTGGTGATTTGACGATGAGATCTTTTCCTTATTTGATACACGTGCACACGCGTGTTTCATCAGTCACTTCAATACAATTATAAAAAAATTTAACAAGGGTGTATAAATTATTGTATTCATTTGAATTTTGACATTAATGAATAAATAGAATTACATTTAAAATTGACACATATCGCTGGTCATGTGCCATATTTATGGGAGTCCTTTCAAATGTTAGGTTATTTGGTTTGACAATTTCTAATGATAAATTGACTAGAGCATTCAACCAAATTGAAAAATATATGCTGATTGTTTCAGATTAGTGTTCGAATCGCTCCATGACTCATCTCATAATTTTGTTTTGTGATAAAATGTAGACGATTATTGCTAAATCTTCTCTGAAAGTCATCTTGGAGGAGCCATGAAGTCCATGTTTTCTGTGTAGTTCTTTCATGAGATCGATGAATACGGGTTGTGTCATCCGGAACATGTTGCTGAATTTTGTTTGGTGCTTACTTTCTAACCTACTTATCACCAATATATGAAAATGTCATGCAAGTAGAGAAAACTATGTATGAGTTATATTACTCATACATCAAATACATCGCAGTTGTAACTCTTTTTCCGTGCCTTTCTCTATGTGCATCTATGTTAGGCAAGCACTCTATTCAGCTAACACATATAAGAATCACTAAATTAGCTACTATCACAACATTATTTAAACAAACAACAATTATAATTAAACTTGGAAGAACAAATAACAAATTGTACGATGAAAAAAAATAACCAAAACAACATTAATAGTGTCCTAAAGAAAAATAATTATCCAAAGCCAAAGACAAACTCTCCTGATGAAAAACAAATACAAATAGTCCAACTGGAAATAATAAAATTCAAGCGTGATTGTTATCGTGAAAATAACGTAAATAGTTGAGCTTAAGATCAGAGGTCATTATCATAAAAAACTTTCTACGGGTTGGATCTTCCAACAATTTATGGAAAATAAATACGACGACATGCCCTCATAAATTTATGGAGGTATCTCCAGAATTCACATAAATTGTTTGATAGAAATTGCTTATGATGTCCCAGGTCATTAGTGCATTAAACAACTAATTGTGAAATTTGTTTTTCTAATGAAAACAATGCATTCTTTTGTTTTTTTTAACCCTCGGACGTTTTGATCGATTTGTTGATTCAACTACATTAAGATTTGGGCTGTGACCTTCGTCGGAGTCAGCTGTTCGTTCGACGTCCAAGTTCTCAGCTATGCTAGCAAACCCTTGCTAACTAGGGGCCCAGACATGATCGCCTATTGTCACGACTCCACTCAACATACGATTTAACTTCTTTTCCAGTTCAGGGTCAATGCAACCGAATTAAATTTTTTTTTTTCAGTTAGTACCACCTACAAAGTAATGACAGAGGGATACATTGATGTATTCGAAAAAAGTTAAAAAAAGAATTATTCTGGACGTTTGATCAACCTCTAATCTCTCGGTCCACCGTTCTTTCGAAACATCAATTGTTTGATTTATTGGTCCCCAAGTCGGTGGATCATCCTTTCAATTCTTTCAACTTTAAGTCTTTTTTTAATTGATCACATTTGTTTTTCAATTGCATCCTATCATATTACATTTATGTAATTTCCTTCAACTTTTTCATAATAGTTTGCTGGACCTTTTTGTTAAAATAGGCTGTGAGGCTATTTCCCAATTTTACATCTTTAAGGCAGAGGTCGTAAAACATTAGTTTGGCTTCTTTATCTCACATAACAGATGAACCGAACTCTTTTGTCTTAACCATTGTGTTACTAGCATGAAAAGAATTAAACAACTAAAATATTTTCCATAAAAAATAATTACCACAACTTAAAGAAAAATAATATTGTCATGATATCATCACCAATGCCCCGACACCACACACCACCAACTCCACACCACACATCCTTCACAGCACACACCACCTTTACACCACCAACTCCACACACCACATCACCACCTCTACACCAAACTAGTAGTGGCAACATATTTTGAAAGCACAAGAGGAACCCTAAAAACAAAATGGAAGCTGAACTATGGAAAGCTCCCCATGTCACATGAGCTTCATAAATATAGAGCTTAATAACCATGAAATCAAAGGGCATAACAATAGACCTCCAAGTTCTTCATTAGCTATTAAAATCTACTTTATGAGTTTTATTAAAACATAAACATCACCTGAAATATTGCTATTAACAAATTTAGTACCATCTTTCATACATTTTTCAAATTCTTACTACCATGAGAAAGTTCATGATAAAATCTTAACCCTATTCAAAATATACATAGCACTCGAAGCATCGATATTAACAAATCCAACACCATATTTCATCCAATTTTTAAATTCTAAATTAAATATCAAAATTCATGATAAAATCCCGATCCATATTCAAAACATGCACAACACCTGAAATATTGCTATTAACAAATCTAGTACCAACTTTTATCCATTTCTCAAATTCTCACTCAAATATCAAAATTCATGATAAAATCCTTACACTTATTTTTCATTAACAAATCACCAAGAAACAGTGTTTCGATAGCTATGCATATAATTATCCCAAAATAATAAAGATAGTGCAAACCACAAACGATGTCGTGTATAGATATCAGGAACCACTGTTTAGGGTGCTAGGTATGTAATTATCCCAATAAAATAAAAACAAACAACAAATCCACAAACCAAACAGGCCAAGGCCACCGAGTAACCAATCTTGCCCTAGCGAAATGGAAATTTCAAAGCACAAACCAAACAAAATCAAAGCTATCAGAAAATAGAGAAAAATTGATGTTTGTGGTGCTATGTATCTAAAAATCTCAAAACGAATGAGGGTCTGTTTGGCCCAGCAATGGGGCTGCGGTGCAATTGTGTGTCACGATTCCAAGCGTTTGATTGGGGAGGCGCCAGTGCCTTTCATTAAACGTGTCCGATAATTTGAGCCCCGACCTCACCCCTATGTTTGCTATTATTCCCATGCCCCCCAGGCTCGACCTCTTCCCACATTCACTATGCTTAGGATTTTTTATCCTCTCTCTTCTTTTTCTTTCTTCTCCAACACCTGTGACGATGGAAACCTAGCATTTGGTTCCTTCTTCCTCTGGTATCTTCTACCCCTCATCTTTTCTTGGTGGCTTTGCTCTGTTAGGTAAATGGTTTGCACAAAAACTCTGGGTGCGTTTGGTGCGGATGCTGCTTTCCCAATAAGCTGTTATAAAGCTAATTTTTTTGGGCACAACTTCTCATGTGCTATCAGAAAGCTGCTGTTGGAAAAACACGAGTCTATTTAAGCTCATTATTCTTTCCAGAAAATGCTTTAGAAAACCAAAGGTGCTAATAATTTATTCTAGAAAATACTTCTCTAGATTGAAAAAGATACAAGAGAAACGAATTCACTCATCTAACTTCAAAACCTTAATATATAACACAACTTTAAAAAAATTTCAAAATAAACATCAGTGCACATATATGTTTACATGGATAATTTTTTCTAATTGAAAAGGAAGAAAGTGAAATATAATAACTTATCTAACACCTGAACTTTATGTTTACATCAGCTTAAACACATTCCCAATAGTTCAATTTTAAAAAAGAACCAGAATTGTTCATAATTCTTTCCAGAGAAAGCTTTTAAGTTTGAAGAAGATGAACAATATTACCCATCTAATATCATAATTTTATTATATAACATAGCTTCAATAGAAAATTTTAAGATAAACAGTTCACATATGCCTTTTCATGAATAACTTTTTCCTATTAAACATGAGAAAAGTAAAGTTTAATAACTTGGCATTTAAACTTTATGTTTGCATCAACTCAAAGATGTTCCCAATGGTATAATTTTTTTTAAAAAACCAACAGTGGACAATATCTTTCTGGAAAGTGCTTTTCTAGATCGAAGATGTAAGAGAAAAAGATTCACTTTTCTAACATCAGATCTTTAATATATTACACAACTTCAAAAAAATTTCAAATTTAACGGTAGTGTACATATATTTTTCCATGAATAATTTTTCTTGATCGAATAGGAAGAATGTGAAAGATAATAGGTTTTCTAGCTCTAAATCTCATGTTTGCATCAACTCAAATGCATTCCAAATTGTTTAATTTTATTTAAAAAACAACAATGCTCATAATTCATTTCAGAAAATACTTTTTTAGATTGAAAAATGTCAAGAGAAACCAAATTACTATCTAAAAGTAAAACATTTATATAGAGCATAGTTTCAACATAAATTTTCAAAATAAACAACAGTGCACATATATTTTTTATGAATAACGCAGCTTCAAAAAAATTTCAAATTTAACAGCAGTGTACATATATTTTTCCATGAATAAATTTCTTGATTGAATAGGAAGAATGTGAAAGATAATAACTTTTTATCGCTCTAAATCTCATGTTGCATCAGCTCAAATGCATTCCAAATTGTTTAATTTTTTTAAAAAACCAATAATACTCATAATTCATTTCAGAAAATACTTTTCTAGATTGAAAAATGTCAAGAGACACCAAATTACTATCTAACATTAAAACATTTATATATAGCATAGTTTCAACAGAAATTTTCAAAATAAACAACAGTGTACATATATCTTTCCATGAATAATTTTTCCTAATTGAACATGAAAAAAAATGAAAGGTAATAGCTTATCTTGCATCTAAACTTCATGTTTGCTTCAACTCAAAAAAATTCCCAATGGTTCAATTTTTCTAAAAAACTAAAAGTGGTCATAATTCTTTCCAGAAAATACTTTTCTTGATTAAGGAAGAGGCAAGGGAAACTAAATTACCCATTTAACTTCAAAACTTTAATATATAGCAAAGCTTCAAAAGAAATTTTCAAAAATAAACATGAACACACATCTATTTCAGTGAATAGCATTTCCTAATTGAACTAGAGAAAGTGAATAATAACTTTTCTACCATCTAAAATTCATGTTTGTATCAGCTTAAAGACATTCCGGATGATACAAGTTTTAAAAAAAAACCAACAATGCACATAATTTAGAGACAATTAAATGCAACTATTGTAAGGCAACTTATCTAACAGCTTAACTTTCATTTTTCCATCGAATCAATGCAATTTCTCAGAAAAACATATAGAACAAAAAGAAAATATCGTTATCTTAAACGAACCAATAGTAACAAAAATTAAAGCAGGGACAATGATATGCAATTACTGTAATGCAACTAATTTAACTTATCTACCAGCTCATCTTTCAGATTTTCATCGTGTAAATGCAATTTCTCAAACATGTAGAGAAAACAAAAAGAGAAAAATGTTAAAATAGAAACCATCAAACCACGAAAAGGTAAATTGAGAGGATGATAAAACACAAAACGATCAGACCATCAAATCACTTGAATAGAAAAATGACAACAAAAACATGCAAACCACCACCATAGAGAAGAAAAGATATGGAGATTATACACTGTGATAGGCAGCGAGAGTCGATGGCACTGAGAATGGTCATGGGGAGAAGGGAGTATGGTTTCTGCCTTAAAGAGACAGAACGACCGAGAATGAGAAGAGGATGAGGGGTATTTGCGGGGACAAAGGGATGTTTCAGATATTGAAGAGGGCTAACGGCGACATTTTGAAGTCGAACTAGAGCTCAAACCGCTGAACACAACCTCCCACCACCGTTTCTGCTTTCGCTTTTTCGCTGCTAGACTTTGCTGAAACGCACCAGATAAGCGGGTTCCCACCTGTTTGGCATTTGGGGACGAAAAGTAGTAAAAACAGTGACCCAAACATGCCCTTAGTCCAATTTTTGACTGATTCAACAAGTCTCTGGTTTGGATTTAGTTCGTGATACTTATCAATAGGATCCATTATTAATGATTTCACATGAGTAAGGATATCTTTTTATGAAAAGTGTATGTTGGAAATATCTATAACAATTAGAGGTTGTTGCTTATCCAAATGAAACGTCAACTTTTGTTTGTGCTTAGCTTATGGAAATTTCAAGTTTCCTGAAGCAATAAACTTTTATTTTACATAGAAGGCCCTTCCACGGCATCCGTTTGTGCTGTTACCTCAAGCCTAATCAACTTTATGATACATTGAAAAGCAATGAATTTAGAATGGCCACTCACATACTTCAATTCCGTTAAAACAACTTAAGAAATACTGAATTTACTTATATAACCCATTGCATGAGCTTGCTGAATCTCCCTGATTGTTCAAGTTAATAGNGAACTATTCATACTAACACCTTCCATATTAAAAACAAATATCCAGTTGGAAATTACAAAATAAAAACAAACATCTTACAAAATAGTGAGTAACACGACAACCAAAATTAAAAAAAAGTTATTAAAATAACAATTAATAATATGATAACATTAATTGAAAAATACAATTAGTTTATGTCATGAGATAAACCGTCTTCAAAGGAAACTTGCCACACTGGATTACTATTAGCGGTGGATTCTTTCAACCCATCTGCCCACTTAAAGAAGTCACAGCTTTCTGTTTTTTTCTTAGAGCACCTATAAAACTCCTCGTAGCTATATGGTTGTTGCTAGGTAAACAGAGAACATTGTTGACCATAGCAGCAACACAATGGTTTGGAGGTATTAGAGGTTCTCAAACTCATCTTTTCTGAGGTTTAAAACAATTAAGCACATATTCTTAAATGCAACATTAATATTGAAGGATTATAAGTAATCAATGCAAATTTTATTAAACTTGTAGGTCTCAGAGAACATAATATAAATCAATGAATCTGCTACTAAAAGAAGACAACAAACCTTATAAAAAAATGTTCTTAGTTGTCTTTAAATAATTTAATATCGAGCTTGTTTGTGTCACATATATATATCACCAAAAAACGTCATCCAGAAGAACTTGAAAAGTCATTACACTCAGAAAGGAGAGGAACTTGTTCGCTTCCATTGAGATTTCACATGTCACAAGAACCAATAACGACATCTAGGCTATTCAAAAGAGTTCTTTATCGAATGTCTCATCGTAGACCTCCAAAATAAAAAATAAAAACATGCAATAAAACATGTTTGGATAAAATATCGATACAATAAATAATAAAAGTTTTCATAACACATTTCAAATAAAGTAACAAAAAAAAATACAATCGGTCTATTAAGCTGCCAATGATGACATCTCTAATCCTCTCTCTCAACTCTTATCACCTATTCTGCACCTTCACCATCCTAGGTGCAAGTCTCAGGTAATTCTTCATCCGCTTATGTTAAAGATTGTCCTAGGGGATATTCATATGCTATGCTTTAGTAGGGACATGTGACTGATCTTTATAAGCCCCGTTTAAGTCAATGTCGCTACATCAAGGATGTTGTCGACTGTAGTTGTGGAGAGTTATTATAGTTAGCACAATATGCATTTGCTTAGAAAACAGATATGTCGGCATTTCTCGCAGTATGACTCATTTTTTCTTCCACACAAAATGTTCTTTTAATGACACTGCGTAAGGATGAATATTTTTTGTTAAACATTATTTCCTACCCGAGTGACATTGCTGGCTCTTTCAAAATCAGGAAAGTGATTTAGATCTAGAAATGACTTTAGAAACCCTCTTTGTAAGGGGTATCTAGCGTCGAACAAATAATATTTATCTGACACAAATATAATCATTAGTATTGCACTGAAAAAAATATCTAATTCAGGTTTAGAGTGGAGCAAACGCGGAGGTGAGTGAAGAAAGTTGTATTTTTTAGTTCTTGTGGTAAATTTGAAGGTACGACTGTCGTGTGTATTGACTTCCCAACCAACAATAATGAAAGTAAAGTGCATATTGAAGTCATATAAAATTGGTGATTTGACGATGAGATCTTTTCCTTATTTGATACACGTGCACACGCGTGTTTCATCAGTCACTTCAATACAATTATAAAAAAATTTAACAAGGGTGTATAAATTATTGTATTCATTTGAATTTTGACATTAATGAATAAATAGAATTACATTTAAAATTGACACATATCGCTGGTCATGTGCCATATTTATGGGAGTCCTTTCAAATGTTAGGTTATTTGGTTTGACAATTTCTAATGATAAATTGACTAGAGCATTCAACCAAATTGAAAAATATATGCTGATTGTTTCAGATTAGTGTTCGAATCGCTCCATGACTCATCTCATAATTTTGTTTTGTGATAAAATGTAGACGATTATTGCTAAATCTTCTCTGAAAGTCATCTTGGAGGAGCCATGAAGTCCATGTTTTCTGTGTAGTTCTTTCATGAGATCGATGAATACGGGTTGTGTCATCCGGAACATGTTGCTGAATTTTGTTTGGTGCTTACTTTCTAACCTACTTATCACCAATATATGAAAATGTCATGCAAGTAGAGAAAACTATGTATGAGTTATATTACTCATACATCAAATACATCGCAGTTGTAACTCTTTTTCCGTGCCTTTCTCTATGTGCATCTATGTTAGGCAAGCACTCTATTCAGCTAACACATATAAGAATCACTAAATTAGCTACTATCACAACATTATTTAAACAAACAACAATTATAATTAAACTTGGAAGAACAAATAACAAATTGTACGATGAAAAAAAATAACCAAAACAACATTAATAGTGTCCTAAAGAAAAATAATTATCCAAAGCCAAAGACAAACTCTCCTGATGAAAAACAAATACAAATAGTCCAACTGGAAATAATAAAATTCAAGCGTGATTGTTATCGTGAAAATAACGTAAATAGTTGAGCTTAAGATCAGAGGTCATTATCATAAAAAACTTTCTATGGGTTGGATCTTCCAACAATTTATGGAAAATAAATACAACGACATGCCCTCATAAATTTATGGAGGTATCTCCAGAATTCACATAAACTGTTTGATAGAAGTTGCTTATGATGTCCCAGGTCATTAGTGCATTAAACAACTAATTGTGAAATTTGTTTTTCTAATGAAAACAATGCATTCTTTTGTTTTTTTTAACCCTCGGACGTTTTGATCGATTTGTTGATTCAACTACATTAAGATTTGGGCTGTGACCTTCGTCGGAGTCAGCTGTTCGTTCGACGTCCAAGTTCTCAGCTATGCTAGCAAACCCTTGCTAACTAGGGGCCCAGACATCATCGCCTATTGTCAGGACTCCACTAAACATACGATTTAACTTCTTTTCCAGTTCAGGGTCAATGCAACCGAATTTGAATTTTTTTTTTCAGTTAGCACCACCTACAAAGTAATGACAGAGGGATACGTTGATGTATTTGAAAAAAGTTAAAAAAAGAATTATTCTGGACGTTTGATCAACCTCTAATCTCTCGGTCCACCATTCTTTCGAAACATCAATTGTTTGATTTATTGGTCCCCAAGTTCGTGGATCATCCTTTCAATTCTTTCAACTTTAAGTCTTTTTTTAATTGATCACATTTGTCTTTCAATTGCATCCTATCATATTACATTTATGTAATTTCCTTCAACTTTTTCATAATATTTTGCTGGACCTTTTTGTTAAAATAGGCTGTGAGGCTATTTCCCAATTTTACATCTTTAAGGCAGAGGTCGTAAAACATTAGTTTGGCTTCTTTATCTCACATAACAGATGAACCGAACTCTTTTGTCTTAACCATTGTGTTACTAGCATGAAAAGAATTAAACAACTAAAATATTTTCCATAAAAAATAATTACCACAACTTAAAGAAAAATAATATTGTCATGATATCATCACCAATGCCCCGACACCACACACCACCAACTCCACACCGCACATCCTTCACAGCACACACCACGTTTACACCACCAACTCCACACCACATCACCACCTCTACACCAAACTAGTAGTGGCAACATATTTTGAAAGCACAAGAGGAACCCTAAAAACAAAATGGAAGCTGAACTATGGAAAGCTCCCCATGTCACATGAGCTTCATAAATATAGAGCTTAATAACCATGAAATCAAAGGGCATAACAATAGACCTCCAAGTTCTTCATTAGCTATTAAAATCTACTTTATGAGTTTTATTAAAACATAAACATCACCTGAAATATTGCTATTAACAAATTTAGTACCATCTTTCATACATTTTTCAAATTCTTACTACCATGAGAAAGTTCATGATAAAATCTTAACCCTATTCAAAATATACATAGCACTCGAAGCATCGATATTAACAAATCCAACACCATATTTCATCCAATTTTTAAATTCTAAATTAAATATCAAAATTCATGATAAAATCCCGATCCATATTCAAAACATGCACAACACCTGAAATATTGCTATTAACAAATCTAGTACCAACTTTTATCCATTTCTCAAATTTTCACTCAAATATCAAAATTCATGATAAAATCCTTACACTTATTTTTCATTAACAAATCCAGGAGTGGAAAACGGAAATCAACCACCAAGAAACAGTGTTTCAATAGCTATGCATATAATTATCCCAAAATAATAAAGATAGTGCAAACCACAAACGATGTCGTGTATAGATATCAGGAAGCACTGTTTAGGGTGCTAGGTATGTAATTATCCCAATAAAATGAAAACAAACAACAAATCCACAAACCAAACAGGCCAAGGCCATCGGGTAACCAATCTTGCCCTAGCGAAATGGAAATTTCAAAACACAAACCAACCAAAATCAAAGCTATCAGAAAATAGAGAAAAATTGATGTTTGTGGTGCTATGTATCTAAAAATCTCAAAACGAATGAGGGTCTGTTTGGCCCAGCAATGGGGCTGCGGTGCAATTGTGTGTCGCGATTCCAAGCGTTTGATTGGGGAGGCGCCAATGCCTTTCATTAAACGTGTCCGATAATTTGAGCCCCGACCTCACCCCTATGTTTTCTATTATTCCCATGCCCCCCCGGGCTCGACCTCTTCCCACATTCACTATGCTTAGGATTTTTTATCCTCTCTCTTCTTTTTCTTTCTTCTCCAACACCTGTGACGATGGAAACCTAGCATTTGGTTCCTTCTTCCTCTGGTATCTTCTACCCCTCATCTTTTCTTGGTGGCTTTGCTCTGTTAGGTAAATGGTTTGCACAAAAACTCAGGGTGCGTTTGGTGCGGATGTTGCTTTCCCAATAAGCTGTTATAAAGCTAATTTTTTTGGGCACAGCTTCTCATGTGCTATCAGAAAGCTGCTGTTGGAAAAACACGAGTCTATTTAAGCTCATTATTTTTTCCAAAAAATGCTTTAGAAAACCAAAGGTGCTAATAATTTATTCTAGAAAATACTTCTCTAGATTGAAAAAGATACAAGAGAAACGAATTCACTCATCTAACTTCAAAACCTTAATATATAACACAATTTAAAAAAAATTTCAAAATAAACATCAGTGCACATATATCTTTACATGGATAATTTTTTCTGATTGAAAAGGAAGAAAGTGAAATGTAATAACTTATCTAACACCTGAACTTTATGTTTACATCAGCTTAAACACATTCCCAATAGTTCAATTTTAAAAAAGAACCAGAATTGTTCATAATTCTTTCCAGAGAAAGCTTTT
>JXCR01035592.1:118712-137653 GCA_002079205.1 Phalaenopsis hybrid cultivar
TTATAAGTTTACATGCCCGCTTAAATTTGTGAACTTCCATATGAGGATGCGTTTTTATCATCACAAATTAGTTGAGTAAATCATTTGCAGTTTCCTACCATACGAGCTTAAAAATGTCATTGCATCACGATACTTAGTTAACCCAAAAGTGTAGCAAACTCCCAAATATTATTGCAAAATACGGGAACCTACATTAACAGGGTTTTCAGGACAAAAATCAGAACGAAAACAACACACATAACATCTTAAGGCGAGGATGAAGGTGGGGAGTGCAGAGTAGGGTGTAGGTTGGGATTGCAGGTTCAACAATGTGAGTTGGGAGAAAGGAGGAGGACAGTGGTTGGAAAAGGGATAGAGGGCAGTGACTGGAATAAGATGGCTGGAGAGGGGATTATGGTAGTAGGTTGGGGAGTGAGTGGGGAGTCAGGCGGCAAATGGAGTTGTGATAATGGGGTGCAACTAGTAGGGAACAAGGTGAAGGGGGGTTTGCGGCTGCAAGTTGGAAGTTAGAGGCTGACGACAGGGAAGCAGGAAGGCTGGGATGCGACCACGGTATCAGCGACGAGGGAGAAATAGATGCCGAGTTGTGGGGAGATATTCACCAACTTGGAACAGAAAACAATCAGAGCACTACCTGTCCTCAGATACTGAGTTAGGAAGGGAGAAATGCCGATGGCGAGAAATCTGAAACCAACAAAAACTGAAAATCTCATTAGAAAACATATGATATATATAATAGTAGATAGGGGTCGGGGGCNAACAAAAATAAGAACGAAAACAACACACATGACATCTTAAGGCGAGGATGAAGGTGGGGAGTGCCGAGTAGGGTGTAGGTTGGGATTGCAGGTTCAACAGTGTGAGTTGGGAGAAAGGAGGAGGACAGTGGTTGGAAAAGGGATAGAGGGCAGTGACTGGAATAAGATGGCTGGAGAGGGGATTATGGTAGTAGGTTGGGGAGTGAGTGGGGAGTCAGGCGGCAAATGGAGTTGTGATAATGGGGTGCGACTAGTAGGGAACAAGGTGAAGGGGGTTTTGCGGCTGCAAGTTGGAAGTCAGAGGCTGACGACAGGGAAGCAGGAAGGCTGGGATGCGACCACGGTATCAACGACGAGGGAGAAATAGATGCCGAGTTGTGGGGAGATATTCACCAACTTGGAGCAGGAAACAATTAGAGCGCTACCTGTCCTCAGATACTGAGTTAGGAAGGGAGAAATGCCGATGGCGAGAAATTTGAAACCAACAAAAACTGAAAATCTCATTAGAAAACATATGATATATATAATAGTAGATAGGGGTCGGGGGCAAGGTCACTTGACAACTTCATTTAGGGCAAGGGATCGATTAGCCCGTTGCAAGCCCAGGATGAATGAGTTCAACCCACCAGCTGGTTCAGCCCCTTTGCGCCCCTCGTCAGTTTCCTAGGGTTGGGAAAACTTTATCTTCATTCTTCGAAGCTTCTTGTTCCTCGAGGCACAACATCAAACCAACTACATTAAAGGTAGTAAAAATATTTTAGTCCTTTGAAAGATTGATCTTGATGGTATTGTTGTTTAGCTTCTTGATGATCCTAAAAGTTCAACCTGCTCTAGGCTTGAGCTTCCAAAAGCCTCGACTGGAAACTTCTCTTTCTTCAGTTGAATCCACACCATGTTCCCTTCTTGAAAAGTCACCTTCTTCTTAGTCTTATTCTACTGGGATTGGTACTTGCGATTTTGCTTAGTGATTTCCTTTCCAACATTCTCTTGGAGCTTCGGAATCTCGTGCACCTGTTCCTTAGCATCCTCACTAATTTCTGATGTCGACAAAAGAGATTCTAATTCAAGTGGANTGTCAGTTTCCTAGGGTTGGGAAAACTTTATCTTCATCCTTCGAAGCTTCTTGTTCCTCGAGGCACAACATCAAATCAACTACATTAAAGGTAGTAAAAATATTTTAGTCCTTTGAAAGATTGATCTTGATGGTATTGTTGTTTAGCTTCTTGATGATCCTAAAAGTTCAACCTGCTCTAGGCTTGAGCTTCCAAAAGCCTCGACTGGAAACTTCTCTTTCTTCAGTTGAATCCACAACATGTTCCCTTCTTGAAAAGTCACCTTCTTCTTAGTCTTATTCTATTGGGATTGGTACTTGCGATTTTGCTTAGTGATTTCCTTTCCAACATTCTCTTGGAGCTTCGGGATCTCGTGCACCTGTTCCTTAGCATCCTCACTAATTTCTGATGTCGACAAAAGAGATTCTAATTCAAGTGGANTCATCTAAAATTCATGTTTGTATCAGCTTAAAGACATTCCGGATGATATAAGTTTTAAAAAAAAACCAACAATGCACATAATTTAGAGACAATTAAATGCAACTATTGTAAGGCAACTTATCTAACAGCTTAACTTTCATTTTTCCATCGAATCAATGCAATTTCTCAGAAAAACATATAGAACAAAAAGAAAATATCGTTATCTTAAACGAACCAATAGTAACAAAAATTAAAGCAGGGACAGTGATATGCAATTACTGTAATGCAACTAATTTAACTTATCTACCAGCTGATCTTTCAGATTTTCATCGTGTAAATGCAATTTCTCAAACATGTAGAGAAAACAGAAAGAGAAAACTGTTAAAATAGAAACCATCAAACCACGAAAAGGTAAATTGAGAGGATGATAAAACAAAAAACGGCAGACCATCAAATCACTTGAATAGAAAAATGACAACAAAAACATGCAAACCACCACCATAGAGAAGAAAAGATATGGAGATTATACACTGTGATAGGCAGCGAGAGTCGATGGCACCGAGAATGGTCATGGGGAGAAGGGAGTATGGTTTCTGCCTTAAAGAGACAGAACGACCGAGAATGAGAAGAGGATAAGGGGTATTTGCGGGGACAAAGGGATGTTTCAGATATTGAAGAGGGCTAACGGCGACATTTTGAAGTCGAACTAGAGCTCAAACCGCTGAACACAACCTCCCACCACCGTTTCTGCTTTCGCTTTTTCGCTGCTAGACTTTGCTGAAACGCACCAGATAAGCGGGTTCCCACCTGTTTGGCATTTGGGGACGAAAAGTAGTAAAAACAGTGACCCAAACATGCCCTTAGTCCAATTTTTGACTGATTCAACAAGTCTCTGGTTTGGATTTAGTTCGTGATACTTATCAATAGGATCCATTATTAATGATTTCACATGAGTAAGGATATCTTTTTATGAAAAGTGTATGTTGGAAATATCTATAACAATTAGAGGTTGTTGCTTATCCAAATGAAACGTCAACTTTTGTTTGTGCTTAGCTTATGGAAATTTCAAGTTTCCTGAAGCAACAAACTTTTATTTTACATAGAAGGCCCTTCCACGGCATCCGTTTGTGCTGTTACCTCAAGCCTAATCAACTTTATGATACATTGAAAAGCAATGAATTTAGAATGGCCACTCACATACTTCAATTCNAACGACTCGACTAACTCACAATTCATCTGTAATTGGTCAAACTATATCATGAACTCCTTCATCGATAGGTCTCTCTGATCCAGGTAGTGGAGTTCAGAAACATATCATAGCGGTAATGAGGTGGTAGATATTTTCCCTGCATTTATTTCTCCATATTTTCTCACTTGATTATCTTATCACCGCCTTCTCTCTTCCTCTGCCTTTGTAAGATTTCCCACCATAGAGAGACGCTCTTCTTCAACTTGGTGCCTTCTATTTTTACCCATTTATCCTATAGCACTTTCTTATATTCTAAGATTCGCTCATTGGATTGTAGTCAATTGATAGACATCTGGATCTATACCTCCATCGAACTTCGGTAGATCCACTTAGATGCTGAAATTATTGTGTCCATATTTGGTCTACTCTCTTGTCCTTCTTTGATACTGAATTTCGCTGTGTTCGTGCCTATATTACTCATCACTGACGTCATTCCTATGAAACATATTCAGATCCTCATCTCTTTGTCCCTTCAACTCTCCAGATCATAGTTGAGGGTAACCTCCNCTTGTGTCCATATTTGGTCTACTCTCTTGTCTTTCTTTGATACTAATTTCGATGTGTTCGTGCCGATATTACTCATCACGAACGTCATCCCTATGAAACATATTCAGATCCTCATCTCTTTGTCCCTTCAACTCTCCAGATCATAGTTGAGGGTAACCTCCCCAGTGTTCTATTGTCAATCTCCGTAAGCCTCTGTTGAAGCCAATGGATCTCTTGTTGTTCCTCGTCCCGGATTTGTTCTGACATGTTTATCTTTGGTGGCATGATTAGGGTTTCGGTATTGGAATAGGTTGGTGAGAATAGGAATTTTTTTTTTTTGATTTGGTTTTTTTGGTGCTTACCTATCTCTCTAGTTTCTAGTTAGGCTATTTTANATGTTTATCTTTGGTGGCATGATTAGGGTTTCGGTATTGGAATAGGTGGGTGAGAATAGGAATTTTTTTTTTATTTGGTTTTTTTTTTGGGGGGGGGGGCGCTTAAGGGGGATGCTAGGAAATCTTAGGATGAGACTAGGGTTAGGCTAGCTCTAATACTAATTGGGACCGTGCTAATCCAAAAGTGCAACAAACTCACAAATATTATTGCAAAATACGGGAAACTACAATAATTGAGTTCTTAGAATAGAAATAACAATGACAACAACACACAACACACCCTAGGGTGAGGACAAAGGTGGTGAGTATTGATTGGAAGCAAGTTGGGATTGCGAGTTTAGTGGTGTAGGTTGGGGGAAAGGAGGAAGACAGTGGTTAGAAAAGGTGTAGAGGGTGGCAGATGGAATAGGATGGTTGGAGAGGGGTGTATGGCAACAGTGTAGGGCGTGAGGTAGGAGTTAGGCAGCAGGTGGCGAGGTAGTATGGGGTACGACTAGTTGGGAGCAAGGTGATGAGGTGGGGGGAGGAGCGGGGGAGGTGGGAGTTNGGTAGAGGGTGGCAGATGGAATAGGATGGTTGGAGAGGGGTGTATGGCAGCAGTGCCTGGCGTGAGGGAGGAGTTAGGCAGCAGGTGGAGAGGTAGTATGGGGTACGACTAGTTGGGAGCAAGGTGATGAGGTGGGGGGAGGAGCGGGGGAGGTGGGAGTTTACGACTGCAGGTTGGACGTCAACAAGCTGACGACAGGGAAGCAGGCAGGCTAGGCTGCGAGCAAGGTATCAACGACAGGGGAGATGGAGTAGGCATGGAGTTGCGGGGAGATAGTCGCTACCTTTGAGCAAGATACAACCAGAGTATCACCTGTCCTCAGATATAACCCTAGGAAAGGAGAAAGACCGACGACAAGAAATCTAAAATCAACAAAATTGAAACTATTAAAAAAATATAGGATATATATATATANATAGTCGCTATCTTTGAGCAAGATACAACCAGAGCATCACTTGTCCTCAGATATAACCCTAGGAAAGGAGAAAGATCGACGACAAGAAATCTAAAATCAACAAAAATTGAAACAATTAAAAAAATATAGGATATATATACATTCACACAGATCCAAAGAAACAAAGATACATAAAGATAAAAAACAAAAAATCCACTAACAGACGCAAAGGTGCTAAGGACGTCCCACTTTAGTTCTTCCTCTGTCTCTAGTTTTCGGAAGGGAGCCAACTAACAAATTGGTAAGGTGCGTTCCTTTACCCGAAGTAACTAAAGTATCATCCATCAGATTTCTGAGCTTAAGCATGTCTTCATTCTTTCTGGATGTGTAGACCTGTCATTCCTCATCCGATGATTGATTCAATTGATTAATGAATTGGTCCAAAGATGGCCGGACAATTGTAGGACGTTGCACATCTTGATCCCCTTGAGTCTGAGTAGCATTGAGATCTTTCTGGACCTGATGAGGTGGTAGTGAAGCAACAGAGGTACTTTCACCTGTTATATCAGTGATACGTTCTAGGGAAGACGGAGTTTGAAGAATCTCCCTCGCCTCTACGGTAGGAGGTTCCAAAGACGGGAGAGCTACAACAATGTGTGGAGACTGAATAGTTGATATATTGTCTGCAGGAATAGTGATGTCTTGTGGTGTATCCTTTTGATGATCGATAGTGTCAATAATTTGGAGCTGATCAAGAGGAGTTTGAATCACCGCCTTTAGCAGATCACTTTGTTTTTTTGGTCTGAGGTGGGGATGTAGATGATGACATTGAGAACTGGAGTTGCTGAAGATACGACAGTTCGAACAATACGAAGGAAAAGACTCAATCTCTACCTTCTGCCAATATCCATTATGCTGTGTGTCCAACCAAATTCCCTCATAAGCGGAAGAAGTAATGTCTCTTTCAACAAGTACTCTGACTTCAGATGGACGAGAAAAATTAAAAGTACGAATATCCGTCTTGAGTGGCTTACCATAAGCTGAGACAATAAAATTCAACACTTTTTGAGAAAAGTAATGAAATTTCAGACCAGGAAGGCGAATTCAAACCGGAATGATTGACAGTTCTGTCTGTGGGTCAAAATCCACAGACCATTTCAGAATCTTCATTGCTCTATTATCAATCCAGATTATCCTTTTAGCAAATAAGCGTGTGTAATCTTCTTCATTATTAAGTTGAATAAAAATGTGTCTACCATCTAATAGTCCAATTTTCAACTTCCCAACAACGTGCATAAGTTCAAATTTCTTACGAATAAACTCCATTTTGGGATAATCATATAGAAATTTCCCAACCAAATTTAGACGACAGGAGTAAACAAGTTGAATATCTTCAGCTTCTGTAAAAAAGATGACAGATTTCCCATTCTTCATATCAGATTTCTTGATGTCCTCCTCCCACTCAAAGAAAGGAGGGAAATGGCACAATTTAGGACTAACTAAGGCGTGGACACCCATGAGGGCAGCTGCATACAATCTGTCTGAAGCCATCCTCAAAATAAAGGTGTGGCGTTAAGAAGAAAATACGGAAAAGTGGCGTCAACCAAAGAAGTTAAAAAAGGGAACACCGGGAGCCGCACTGCAGAAGAGCCGCAGAGCCGAGACGGGAAGAGTAGACCAAAAAAGCTGAAAAAGAGAACGTTGGGAGCCGCACTGTAGAGGAGCCGCAGAGAGCCGAGAAGGGAAGGGCCGCGAGAGCTGCTTGCGAGACGGGAGCCGTAGAACTCGCGAGAGACCGCAGGGCCGAGAACTCCCAAGCCGGGAAAGCTCGCGAGACGGGAAGGCCGCGCCGCAGATCGTGAGACCCAGGGAGACTCAGGCGCGAAACACGAAGGCGCAGGCGCCAAAGAAGAGGCAGCGAAGCTGTAACAGTTGTTAGGGTTCGCCATCAAGCGGAACCCTAGCAGAGTCGAGTGAGAAGGAAGACGAAGCCATATTATATTATATATGGATGTCGTCTCCCACGCTTGGCTCTACTCGGGTTTCGATCCATGTCGAACCCTAGCAAACCTTATCGTAAGATCTTTTCTCCGGCATCGTCTCTCCGTCCTCTCCGTCGTTGTCGGCTCGCGGCTTCGAGGTCAACTGCGGCTCGTGTCTCGTCGTCTCTGTTCAAAACCGACAGATCGCATCTCGTTGTCTCTGTTTGAAGCCGACAGATCGCATCGCGTCTTCCTCCTCACAGAAGACGAGAAGGAGTTGTGTGCTTGTTTCCTCCTTCGTCTTTCTTCTCTACTCAGCTCGACTGCACCGATTTTTGGTCTCTTCGGTTCCTGCCTGTCTTCGCTTGTCATTCCTGCCCTCTGATCGACTTGGCAGGGCTTCTAAGCTGTGATGGAGCATTCTTCTTCTTCGGTTGAACTTAGCAAAACCTCGTTTGCCCATGTGGTGGGTAATCCTCAAGTGGAGACGACGGTTGTCTTCCCCTCAAGTTATAAAGAATATCGTGATGGTACAATTGACTATCCATTTATTAAAAATGCAAGCAGGAAAAGTGAGAAAACAACGCTCTTTTTCTCGGAGTTAGAAATTTCAACCCTAATTAACAAATTCAAGTTTACTCTTATTGGAAAATTTCAGTGGGGGCACCTACCTATGAAAGTTATCAGGAAAAGTTTTGATGATCTCAAATTAGCAGGAAAGTGGAAAGTGGAGCTCATGGATGACAGACATGTATTGATTCAATTAACTGTGGCTAAAGATTACACTAAGATTTTCTCTACAAAATATCTCAACATTGTTAGTGAATCAATGAAGCTACTCAAATAATCTCCTGATTTTGATTTTAATCATGAATCTTCTACTGTACCAGTATGGTTTAGTCTACCAGGTTTCAAGCTACACTTTTTTCATTATTAAGTTCTTTACTCTATTGGGGTCGTACTTAGGGACCCTATGAAGTTAGATCTACCGACTTTCAACATAACCAGACATTCTGTGGCCAAAATACTTGTGGAAAGAGATTACTTTTCCTGATGTTACTGAAGTCTGGTTGGGCACAACTCATAATGAATATTGACAACAAATCGTCATGGAGCATAGAGCGCCTTACTGTTCTCATTGTAAGATGTTTGGGCATACACTTGATAAATGTCATAAGTTTCATCTTAATTTGAAATCTAAAGATCAAGTGAATAAAAATGGATCTAATCCCACTACTCTGGACATATCTGTTCCATCTGGAGAGAAAGCTACCACATGACAAGTTTTGGATATCACTAAAGATTAGTCACCTATCATCCCTGCTGAGAAGGTGCAAACCGATCCTTTACCCAACGTCGCAGTTCATGATGAAGAACATCGTACTACAGGTACAGATCAAAAAATCCTTATACCACTCACTGCTATTGAAGAAGACTCACTTACATGTCAAGACACACGAGAGTGCTTCTATGATTCAATCAAAGATCAGCTGGTACAACAAACAGTTACTTCTAATGTTCAACATCCTACACATGTCTGACACATTTTAGACCAATCCACTGATCAGGCGAGCCAATCTTCGGATGAAGAATGACAGGTCTATTCCAGGAGGAAGAAGAAGACTGGAGGCCGACTCGAGCTTGAAAACTTATTGGATGATACTTTGGTCACTACTGGTAATGACACCCATCTTACCAATTTATTAGCTGACTCCTTTCCTAGAACTAGAGGTAAAGGCAAAGGAAAATTGGGCCGCTCTCTAACTACCTGATACTACGTTTTTAAGTATTTTTTATTTTTTTCTTTAGGTCTTACGTAATTTTTTGTATTTTCTCCTTTTTTTTTGGAACCTTTTGTATGTGATGGTTATCGTGGGGGGAAGGGTGTCATGCTTGGGCCCTTCCGCACAATCTATATGTATCCTTATTTCTTTTTTAATATATTTGTCTTTGAGCTCCCTCAAATATATATATATATATATATATATATATAGCCCCTCCTCTTGGACGACAACTTCAATTAGGTCAAGGGACTGGTTGACCACTTGCAATCCCAAGCTGAACTGGTTCAACCCTCTCATAGGTTCACTCCCTATGTGCCCCGCGTCACATGTTTATAGGATCTTGCAGTATGGTATTTATTGCTTAAAACAAGTGGCTTGTTTTTCTGAGACATAAAGGAGAGGAACATATTATCCTTGTTTGTNCGGTTCACTCCCTATGTGCCCCGCGTCACATGTTTATAGGATCTTGCAGTATAGTATTTATTGCTTAAAACAAGTGGCTTGTTTTTCTGAGACATAAAGGAGAGGAACATATTATCCTTGTTTGTTTTGTATATTGGTTCGAGCACAAATGTGCGGAGAGAGGACCTTTGTTTAACTACAATGGTCAATGTCAAGACATCCAACTGTTAATTCTTTTTTGCTCATTGTTCAAATGATAAAATCACTTGGGGGCCGTTTGGGATCATTTTTGTTTTATGTTTTCTTTTTTTTTTATTTTGTTTTGTTGATGTTTTAATTTAAATAAAAATGTTAATTAGAGTTTAAAAACATTCAAAACATATTTTAGGTGCTTTGAATATTTTTAAAAATAAATTTATTTATTTTTAAAAACAAAAAAATAAAATTATATAAAAATTAGATCAACTAAACATGTTTTATATATATAAGAAAAAATCAAAACAAAACCAGGAAACAAAAGAAACAAACCCTATATTTTCTATGTAAAAACCTTTCCTCGTCTTTTTCTTATTGCTCTATATTTCCATTTCTCTGTCGACCACCATGGGAAAAAAACATGCAATAAAAAGCTATTGGTGGTAAGGAGTTGAGATGATGATTTAATAAACTTCTGGGGNGTTTGTAAAAACCTTTCCTCGTCTTTTTCTTATTGCTCTATATTTCCATTTCCCTGTCGACCACCCTGGGAAAAAAACATGCAATAAAAAGCTATTGGTGGTAAGGAGTTGAGATGATGATTTAATAAACTTCTGGGGCACAAATGTGGCTTCTCATTTTCAAAATATAAAATTGATCTTTAACTTGAATTTTGCATATAGATCTAATTCTATATTTTATTTGGATGTAAATGACATTAATTAGATTGCACATGTTTATAGTGGAACACAAAATTATTTGTATAGTTGATGTTCTGCATATTAAATCAATTATCAGGTAATCCTNGAGATCTAATTCATTATTTTATTTGGATGTAAATGACATTAATTAGATTGCACGTGTTTATAGTGGAACACAAAATTATTTGTATAGTTGATGTTCTGCATATTAAATCAATTATCAGGTAATCCTTACTTGGATAAAGCTTTTCTCAAGCATGCAAATGGTTGCTACCTTACTTGGATTGGCGATTTCCCTGGTATAAAGGTAGTATCTTGAGTTTCTCATCTTTAAAGTGTTTGTTTGTTTAATGTTTATTCTCCATAGATTTGATATTATACACTAGTGTGTAAATTCTAGATGGATATGGAAGCAAAAGTTGCAAAGCTTAAATTTCCTACAACAGATGCTGTTGCACATTTAGACCTGAGTGATCTAAGAGCGACAGGCACTCACAACTATACTAATGCTGCAGTGGCGGCATTTTTAGTTCTTGGGTTAGATGTTGGAGCAGATTATCTCTCTATAAATTCTATTGTCAAAAAGTTGACACTTCTTCCACACAGAATACAAGTTGGTGAGTTTACCATTCTATTATTGGTACATTTTCCATTAGGATAAGATGCATTGTATGAGATCTTTCAGAGTTTAAAACAGATTATGAATCTAGTTTGCACAAGTCATTTTTTTTCTGGCATGTATTAAGTATCTATCATGATTAATTATTATGCTTTTGTGATCTCCTCTTCAAAATAATCTCAACGGACTGAACTCTTTTTGCAAATCCTTTGGAAGCATAGTATTTCCGAACAATATTTTTCATCATTTTGTTAAAAAAAACAACAATTAGAAGAATTATCTTTCTATTTCTGATCACACTTTTGACAAAACTTTGCCAAAAACATTCAACCGCATGAAGCTGTAAAAAAATTCAGTTTTTCGTAGTGTATATTGATCATTGATTTTATATCTACAATAGAAGAGAAAGTAATCACTTGGCTTTAGTGATGTTGCTTCTCCGCTTCCTGTGATCTCGATCGTGGGATCAAACCAGAGCAAGTTCCTGTGACCTTGGTACAGCCCCGAGCAAATTTCTCTCCGTCCCCTTGGCTATTTTAGCCACGTGGGACCTTTATTATTAGTGTTTTAATATAATCTTAATTAGTATGAGGTTTATTTTTGTAGGAGAACTATTTATATGTTATTTTTTTGGTTTAACAGCATTTTGGATTTGTTTGTGTTTTAGATATTATTTCTCTAATTTCTATACTAAGGAGTATTGTATCATTTTCTTTTTACCCTAAACAACAAGCAAAGAAATTTTTGCTATAGCCTCTTACGGAGCAGGAAATTCTGTCTTGCATGCGTTGGACGCTCCCGCGTCATACTCTTTGGTTGTCCAAGAATCCAAATAGATATAATAATCTGATGAGAGATGGAAAAAAGAAAACAAAAATCTAAACATCAATCAAACTCAAAAACAATGCGAACTATCAACTTCCTTTATCTGAAACATTCATGTTCCATGATTGGAAATGAATTTTGTGAATTTACTTGCTAGGAACTATATATCACAGACACTAGGACACGAACACGACACAATACGGGAACACTACATAATAAAAAAAATGACACGATACTTCATAGACTCATTTTAATAATTAATTAATTATTAATATAAAAAATAAATATTTTTTGCATTATTCTTTATTAATAACTTCTNTGTTGGACGCTCCCGCGTCATACTCTTTGGTTGTCCAAGAATCCAAATAGATATAATTAATCTGATGAGAGATGGAAAAAAGAAAACAAAAATCTAAACATCAATCAAACTCAAAAACAATGCGAACTATCAACTTCCTTTATCTGAAACATTCATGTTCCATGATTGGAAATGAATTTTGTGAATTTACTTGCTAGGAACTATATATCACAGACACTAGGACACGAACACGACACAATACGGGAACACTACATAATAAAAAAAATGACACGACACGTCATAGACTCATTTTAATAATTAATTAATTATTAATATAAAAAATAAATATTTTCTGCATTATTCTTTATTAATAACTTCTATTACAAAATCTCATACTTATAATAATTATTTTTCAAAATATAATATAATATCTTTAATTTATCTACTAAGACATAATAATATAATATCTTTAATTTATCTACTAAGACATAATATATTAAACAAAATATATTCTTAAGTTTATCTATTAAAATTTAAAATATCCTACTTGTTTAATTAGTTAGGTTAAAATTTAACTTTTAAAAATAGAATAAGTATATATATATATATATATATATAAACGCCCAAGGGCTAATTTTATTGAAATTAAAAAGATACGTAAATGTTGTATGAGAGGACCCAAAAAAAAGGTGTTCTTCCCATACGATACATCAGACACTAGCATCTTAAAAGGATGAAACAGATAAAACAAAAAAAAAAAACAAAAACAAAACTTGCAGGAAATAAGTTGCTAGGCACGAGCCAGCTTGGTCTTGCCTCTGCCTCTGGTTCTAGGAGCGGAGACGGCTAACAAATTACTGAGTGTCGTTCCATTACCCAAAGTTACTAGAGTATCATCCATTAAGTTCCCAAGCTGGGGTGTGCCTCCATTCTTCTTTTTCTTTCTAGATGTGTATATATGTCATTCCTCATCCGAGGACTGGCTCATCTGATCGGTATGGTCAACAGATTGTTGGGCATGTAGTAGAGAATGAGCCCCCGGCTTCTGACTAGCAGTAACAACATTCTGATTCTGAAGAGATGGTAAGCATGTCTCTTCAACATCTGATGCATCCTGGGGATGTTGAGCTTCAATACTATCATGATTATCGAACCCAAGTAATCCATCTGCCAATATATCAGTCGGAAGAACAGAGACAGTATTGTCTCCGGTAGTGGGAGGGGGAGGCGGCATCGTTTCAACCGGTGTTTCAATAGTTTGTGGAATGCACTCAGGAGCGGAGGAGGGACGGGTATGAGGTGGGGCAGATCCAAAAGCTTTTTTACTTGAAGATTTTAAATTCAGATGCAACTGATAACTTTAAGAAGGAGAATGTCCAAACATACGACAGTGAGTACAATAAAGTGGTATTTGTTCAAGTTCTGTTTGCTGTCAAAATCCTGATGTTATGTGTCAATCTATATTTCTCCCGAAAAAGGTAAAATAATATATATATATATATATATATATATATATACCAGAATGATTCCTCACCCATAAAAACTTATTGAAACATCTTTCGAGGCTCAAAAGAGTGTTTTTCTTTAGTTGGAAAACTTGAAGAGTATATAAAGGAAGAGGATGTAAGATACTCCTGAGCAACGTAATTCTACCCCCAAAAGAGAGGAAATTTTTTTTCCAATCTAAGATTTTCTTCCGCACATTTTCCACCACCTCATCAAACTGAATTCGCCTCTTCCTTTAAGTAAGAAGACCCCCAAATATTTAAGTGGAAGGGTAGAAATAAAGAATCCAGTAAACTTGACAATCCAACACGTATTAGAGCGATTGACCGTATTTTCCATGTATAAGTTGCATTTATTGACATTAAAAAGGAGACCAGAGACAGATTGGAAGTTCACCATTAAACTGTGAATTTCCCTCACTGTTTTTTTGCTAGCATTAGAGAACAATATCATATCATCGACATACGCTAAATGTGTTACCAGCGTATTAGATTTATGAGCGCATTGCAAAGTGGAGTTTCTCCTGAAAAGGTTATTTAAAAGGCGAGAAAGATAATCAAATATTAAAATGAAAATAGTAGGGGATAAGGGGTCGCCCTGATTTATACCACGCCCCGCACTAAAGAAGCGCCGAGATTGACCATTGATGAATATGCTATATTTATTGCAATGGAGCCATGNTGACCCAAAAAAAAGGTGTTCTACCCATACGATACATCAGACACTAGCATCTTAAAAGGATGAAACAGATAAAACACAAAAAAAAAAACAAAACAAAACTTGCAGGAAATAAGCTGCTAGGCACGAGCCAACTTGGTCTTGCCTCTGCCTCTGGTTCTAGGAGCGGAGACAGCTAACAAATTACTGAGTGTCGTTCCATTACCCAAAGTTACTAGAGTATCATCCATTAAGTTCCCAAGTTGGGGTGTGCCTCCATTCTTCTTTTTCTTTCTAGATGTGTATATATGTCATTCCTCATCCGAGGACTGGCTCATCTGATCGGTATGGTCAACAGATTGTTGGGCATGTAGTAGAGAACGAGCCCCCGGCTCCTGACTAGCAGTAATAACATTCTGATTCTGAAGAGATGGTAAGCATGTCTCTTCAACACCTGATGCATCCTGGGGATGTTGAGCTTCAATACTATCATGATTATCGAACCCAAGTAATACATCTGCCAATATATCAGTCGGAAGAACAGAAGTATTGTCTCCGGTAGTGGGAGGGGGAGGCGGCATCGTTTCAACCGGTGTTTCAATAGTTTGTGGAATGCACTCAGGAGCGGAGGAGGGACGGGTATTAGGTGGGGCAGATCCAAAAGCGTTTTACTTGAAGGTTTTAAATTCAGATGCAACTGATAATTTTGAGAAGGAGAATGTCCAAACATACGAAAGTGAGTACAATAAAGTGGTATTTGTTCAAGTTCTGTTTGCCGTCAAAATCTCTGATGTTATGTGCCAATCTATATTTCTCCCGAAAAAGGTAAAATAATATATATATATATATATACCAGAATGATTCCTCACCCATAAAAACTTATTGAAACATCTTTCGAGGCTCAAAAGAGTGTTTTTCTTTAGTTGGAAAACTTGAAGAGTATATAAAGGAAGAGGATGTAAGATACTCCTGAGCAACGTAATTCTACCCCCAAAAGAGAGGAAATTTTTTTTCCAATCTAAGATTTTCTTCCGCACATTTTTCACCACCTCATCAAACTGAATTCACCTCTTCCTTCCTTTAAGTAAGAAGACCCCCAAATATTTAAGTGGAAGGATAGAAATAGAGAATCCAGTAAACTTGACAATCCAACACGTATTAGAGCGATTGACCGTATTTTCCATGTATAAGTTGCATTTATTGACATTAAAAAGGAGACCAGAGACAGATTGGAAGTTCACCATTAAACTGTGAATTTCCCTCACTGTTTTTTTGCTAGCATTAGAGAACAATATCATATCATCGGCATACGCTAAATGTGTTACCAACGTATTGGATTTATGAGCGCATTGCAAAGTGGAGTTTCTCCTGAAAAGGCTATTTAAAAGGCGAGAAAGATAATCAAATATTAAAATGAAAATTAGTAGGGGATAAGTTGTCGCCCTGATTTATAACACGCCCCGCACTAAAGAAGCGCCGAGATTGACCATTGATGAATATGCTATATTTATTGCAATGGAGCCATGAGAGAATAATTTTGCAAAAATTTTGGGAAAAGCCCCTAGCTTTAAGCACCTTCAAAATAAATTCCCAACTAACAAAATCATAAGCCTTGCGAATATCCAATTTAGCGACCATATTTCCCCCTCTATTTTTTTTATCAATATTCAAGATGAGTTCCTGTGCAAGTATAATATTATCCGTGATCCTTCGTCCTTGAATAAAGACAGATTGATTCAAGGAATTAATTTGTGGAGATAAGATTGAATACTCCTGACTAAAATTTTACTATTCATCTTANCACGACCATATTTCCCCCTCTACTTTTTTTATCAATATTCAAGATGAGTTCCTGTGCAAGTATAATATTATCCGTGATCCTTCGCCTTTGAATAAAGATAGATTGATTCAAGGAATTAATTTGTGGAGATAAGATTGAATACTCCTGACTAAAATTTTACTATTCATCTTAGATATGACAGAAGTCAGAGAAATAAGTCTAAAATGGTCCCAAGAGCTTTTTTGAGTGTTTTTGGGAATAAGAACGATAGTAGCGGCAGAGAAATAATTTCCAGGGGTCTCTCTCTGAAAGAAACTCTGTATAGCTTCCACCACCTTATCCTTAACAATACTCCAACATTTAATATAGAAAGCAGAGGTGAAACCATCAGGCCCAGGGGCCTTATTGCAATTAATGTCCAGAAGGGTAGAATAAATTTCTTCATCCGAGGGAATACCACAGAGATCGAGATCCACCATATGATGACGTACATCATCAAATAAGAAAGCTTCAATAGAGCCCAAAGTCTCATGAAACTCAAAAAGTTTAGAGAAATAAAGAACAACGCTTTCCTCAATCTCCTCATCCCCAGGAATCCAGCTCCCCTCATCATTTTTAATCCTCACAATAGTGTTATTGGCTCGTCTTTGTTTAATGCAAGCATAGAGGTATTTGGTGTTTCTATCACCTTGAGAAAAGTGGGTTTCCCCAGCTTTTTGTGCAACAAGTCCTCCCAAAGGGAGGCCTCCAGTAATTCTTTATTAGCCTCATGTAAGTCATGGATAATATCATCAGAAGATTCATCAAGAGCCTGTAGGAGACTGACCCTCTACTCAGCCCTCTTAACTCTAGCATGAACATCACCAAAGACATCCAAGTTCCAAGATCTTAGAGCAGAAGCCACCTTTTTATGTAGCTTCCAAAGAGTGAACCATGCATTGCCCACCTTCTCACATCTCCAATTAGTAGCAATGACTCGCAAAAAGTCATCATGTCTAGCCCAGATGTTTAGATAACAAAAGTGATATATGGAAACCTTTTTGAAATAATTGAAGGACAAAAGAAGGGGGTTGTGATCAAACCCAGATCTGCAAAGATGCTGAACTTGCGAAAAACCATAAGAGGAAATCTACAACTGATTAGCAAAACACCTATCCAGGCATTCAAAAAGCTTTCCCCTTTTCCAAGTGAACTTAGAACCAACAAAACCCAGATCAGAAATGCCAGCCAGATCTAAAGCTTTATTGAATTTATCAGTTAAAGTGGTGTCAATTCTTCAACCATCCAATTTTTCAGAATCATGCATCACCATATTGAAATCCCCTCTAACCATCCAATTCTGGTGGATTAAGGCACCCATATCAGATAGTTTGTGTCAAAGATCATATCTAGCAGCATTAGTAGTCCCGACGTAAACAAAAGTGAGACATCCATAGAAAAGAAATTGTGCACAAACTGTATATCATCAATAAGGACATCTACTGTGATATGCTTCCGCCAAAATAACCAAATCTTGTTAGAGCAATCAGCAAAGAAAGAAAAGTTGCCTTGGAAGAATATTTGCAAACCTCTCTATGCTGGTGGTTTGGGTTTCAAATCTTTGTCCCATATTACTGATATTAATGTTTTTAAACAATGGTTTAATTTTCGGAAAGGTAATTCCTTGTGGGCCATTTTCATGCATGGGAAATTTTGCAACTCCTCTCATCCGACATTGATCAATTGGCGGTTGGGGGATTCCACTATGTGGAAGAAAATGCTTCATATTAGAGATTGGGCAAATGATTTCATATACTGGGAGGTGGGGAATGAAAACATTTCTTTTGACATAACTGTTGGTCCCATGTAATGCTTGATATGAGGGATACAAGGTTTTCAAGTCTTATGGTTTCTGATACTTGGGTGAATGATCATTGAAATTTTCCTCTTCTCCTTAATCTTCTAGGTTTCGAGGGAATTACTTTCATTTACACCATTCCTATTGAGCCTCATTTGCAAGATACTCCTACGTTGAAATTTCCTATGTCTTGCTCCACTACCAAATCTCTATATTCCGCCTTACATAATTTTCAAAATCTCCCTTGGGGAGAGGGTGTGTGGAGTGGGGCAATAACTCCTTCTATGTCTTTTCTGGCTTGACGAATTTTCCACTATGTTATTCCATGTGATGATATCTTAAAAATTAAGGGTTTGAGACTTGTTTCACGTTGTTGTTTGTGTAACTCGGCGGAGGAAACTGTTGAGCATATTTTTTTTAATTGTCCCTTTTCACTTTTCATATGGTGGAAGGTTGGCATGTGCTTTGATACTATTGTGAATCCAGAGCGGAATCTTTTGTTTACCACTATGATTTACAATTTGGATTGAAAACAGAAACATTTTTTGCAAGTCTACTCTTACATTATATACTGGTTTATTTGGATGGCTCATAATGATATTATACATGAGGGTAAATACATTCAGACTTGGATGATCTTTACTAATATTATTGGCTATATTAATAAGCTTTGGAGGACGGGTAATGCTAAACAAAACTTCTTTTCGGGCATTAACTATTTTCTTTCTATGGGGCCTGCGGTCATGGCTGAGAGGAGATCTCCTCTTATCCCAGTTTTCGTGAGATGGAGGCCTCCTCCTAGGGGTTGGGTAAAGTTTAACACCGATGGGAGTTGAAAATTTAACAATGCGGGCTGTGGAGGCATTGCTAGGAATTTTGCTGGGAACTGTGATAATCGCATCTTGGTTGACATTTTTGCCAATGATGTCGAGGCCCCTTGGGATATCCTCTATTATATTAAGAGGATTAAAGACTTAATCTCTAATATGAACGTGATATGGAGTTTCAATTATCTGGAGGGAAATCAACCCGCAAATTGGCTTGCTATTTTAGG